>SJXQ01002413.1:70436-259277 GCA_006408695.1 Aepyceros melampus | reverse complement strand
TCCATCTTACTTGGGTTTCTCTTACCTTGGGCGTGGCGTATCTCTTCACGGCTGCTCCAGCAAAGCACAGCTGCTGCTCCTTACCTTGGATGAGGGGTATCTACTACTATCATTTTTAAATTCTTTTAAGTTCTTTATTCCTCATTTAATTTTAACTTTTATGACCTACTATTTATTACTTTGCTAAAAAAGACTGTTTTAAAGCAAGTTTATACACACACACACACACACACACACACATACATTTTTGTGATTGATTTTGTTTTGTATTTTTAATATTGTATTTTTGAGACTCTAACCTTCACTCTAAATTTTTAATTTTTGCTTTTTGTTATCAATTTTGTACCTTTAAGAATCTAATCTTCAGTACCCATTTTTAATTAAGGGTGTGATTACTGGCTTGATTGCTCTCTCCCCTTTTAACTCTCTCTTTTCTCCCTCAGGTCACCTCTATCTCCTCCCTCCCCCTTCTCTTCCTGCTTAACTCTGTGAATCTCTCTGGGTGTTCTGGGCTGTGGGAAACACTTAACTGATTAGTGGGTCAATCGGTCTCTCCCTTGTTGACTCCCCCTCTTCTCCTCCTAGTCACCTCTCTCTCCTTCTCTATGTAATTCCGTGAACATCTTTGAGTGTTCCAGACCGTGGAGAGCACATAGGGAATTGATTGCTGGCTAGATTGCTTTCTCTGCTTTTCTCTCCTCCTGGTCATCTCTATCTCTCTCCTCCCTCTTCTCTTCTCCATGTAAATCTGTGAACTTCTCTGGGTCTCCCTCACTGTGGAGAATCTTTTCACCATTAACCTAGATGTTTTATCATCTGTGCTGTATGGATAGAGAAGTCTTGAGGCTACTGTAAGAATGAGACTAATACCCAGAGGCAGAAGGCTGAAATTCAAAACTTGAGAACCCCAGAAAACTCCTGACTCCATGTAACATTAATTGACAAGAGCTATTCCAAAAGCCTCCATACCTACACTGAAACCAAGCACCACCCAAAAGCCAACAAGTTCTAGAGAAAAACATACCAAGCTAATTGTTCAGCAGTGTGGGAACACAGCCCTGAGCATTAAAATATAGGCTGCCCAAAGTCACACCAAACCCACAGACACCTCAAAACTCACTACTGGACATTTCATTACACTCCAGAGAGAAGAGATAAAGCTTCACCCAACAGAACACAGATGCAAACTTCCCTAACCAGGAAACCTTGACAAGCCACTAGTCCAACCCCACCCACAGGGAGCAACCTCCATAATAAAGAACCACAAATTTCTAGCCTACAGAAAGTCTACCCCAAACAAAGAAATCTAAACAAAATGAAAAGGCAGAGAAATACTCAGCAGGTAAGGGAACATGATAAATGCCCACCAAACAAAAGAGGAGCAGATAAGAGTCTACCTGATAAAGAATTCAGAATAACAATAGTAAAGGTGATCCAAAATCTTGAAAACAAAATGGAGTTACAGATAAATACACTGGAGATGAGGATTGAGAAAATGAAGAAATGTTTAACAAGGACCTAGAAGAAAGAAAAAAAAATCAATCAATAATGGTAATGCAATAATTGAGATCAAAAGCACTCTAGAAGGAACCAACAATAGAATAATTGAGGAACAAGATAGGACAAGTGAGATAGAAGATAGAATGGTGGAAATAAGAGAAGCAGAGAGGAAAAAAGGAAAAAAAAAAGAAATTAGGACAACCTCAGAGACCTCTGTGACAATATTAAATGCCCCAATATTTCAATCATAGGAGTCCCAGAATAAGAAGAGGGCCATAAGAAAATACTTGAGGAGATAATATTTGAAAACTTCCCTAAACACAAAGAGCAAATATTAAAAGCAGCAAAGGAAAAGGAACAAATAACACACAAGGGGATTCCCACAAGGATAACAGCTCATCTTTCAACAGAAACTTTTCAGAGCAGAAGGAAATGGCAGGACATACTTAAAGTGATGATAAAGAAAAACCTACAGCCCAAATTACTATACCCAGCAAGGATCTCATTCAAATATGAAGAAGGAAACAAAAGCTTTACACAAGCTAAAACTGAGAGAATGCAGCATCACCAAACCAGCTCTTCAACAAATGCTAAAGGATCTTCTCTAGACAGGAAACACAGAAATGGATTAGAAACTCGAACCCAAAACAACAAAGTAAATGACAAAGGGATCATACTTACTAATAATTACCTTAAATGTAAATGGGTTGAATGCCCCAACCAAAAGACAAAGACTGGCTGAATGGACACAAAAAAGAGACACCTATTTATGCTGTCTACAAGAAATGCACCTCAAAACAAGGGACACATACAGACTGAAAGTGAAGGGCTGGAAAAATATATCTCATGGAAATGGAGACCAAAGAAAGCAGGAGTAGCAATACTCATATCAGATAAAATAGACTTTGACATAAAGGCCTTGAAAAGAGGCAAATAAAGACACTACATAATGATCAAAGGATCAATCCAAGAAGAAGATATAAAAATTATAAATATATATTCATCCAACATAGGAGCACTCAATATGTAAGACAAATGCTAACAAGTATGAAAGGGGAAATTAACAGTAACACAATAGTGGGGGACTTTAATACCCCACTCACACCTATGGATGAACTAAAAGAAAATTAGCAAGGAGACACAAACTTTAAATGATACAATGGACCAGTTAGATCTAATTGATATCTATAGGACATTTCACCCCCAAACAGTGAATTTCACCTTTTTCTCAAGTGCACATGGAACATTTTCCAAGATAGATCACATCCTGCACCATTAATCTAACCTTGGTAAATTCAAAAAATTGAAATCATTTCAAACATCTTTTCTGATCACAATGTGGTAAGATTAGATGTCAACTACAAGAAAAAAATATCAAAAATCCAAACATATGGAAGCTAAACAACACGTTTCTGAATAAGCAACAAATCACAGAAGAAATCAAAATATGCATAGAAATGAATGAACTTGAAAACACAACAACCTAAAACCTATGGGATTCAGCAAAAGCGGTGCTAAGGGGAAGGCTCATAGTAATACAAGCTTACCTCAAAAAACAAAAGAAGAATCAAATAAATAAACGAACATTATACCTAAAGCAACTAGAAAAAGAACAAATGAAGAACCGCAGGATTAGTAGAAGGAAAGAAATAATAAAAATTAGGGCAGAAATAAATGAAAAAGAAACAAAATAAACTAGCAAAAATAAACAAAACTAAAAGCTGGTTCTTTAAAAGATAAATAAAATAGACAAACCATTAGCCAGACTCCTCAGGGAAAAAAAGAAGAATCAAATCGACAAAATTAGAAATGAAAATGGAGAAATCACAACAGACAACACAAGAATACAAAGGATCATAAGAGACTGCTATCAGCAACTATATGCCAATAAAATGAACAACTTGGAAGAAATGGACAAATTCTTAGAAAACTATAACCTTCCAAAACTGAACCAGGAAGAAATAGAAAATCTTAACAGATCCATCACAACTACAGAAATTGAAACTGTAACAAAAATTTTCCCAAGAAACAAAAGCCTAGGGCCAGATGGCTTCACAGCTGAATTCTACCAAAAATTTAGAGAAGAGCTAACACCTATCCTACTCAAATTCTTCCAGAAAATTACAGAGGAAGGTAAAGTGTCAAACTCACTCTATAAGGCCACTATCACCCTAACATGAAAACCAGACAAATGTGCCACAGAAAAAGAAAACTACAGGCCAATATCACTGATGAACATTGATGCAAAAATCCTTAACAAAATAAACTGTAACAAAAATTTTCCCAAGAAACAAAAGCCTAGGGCCAGATGGCTTCACAGCTGAATTCTACCAAAAATTTAGAGAAGAGCTAACACCTATCCTACTCAAATTCTTCCAGAAAATTACAGAGGAAGGTAAAGTGTCAAACTCACTCTATAAGGCCACTATCACCCTAACATGAAAACCAGACAAATGTGCCACAGAAAAAGAAAACTACAGGCCAATATCACTGATGAACATTGATGCAAAAATCCTTAACAAAATTCTGGCAAACAGAATCCAACAACATATTAAAAGGATCATACATCATGACCAAGTGGGCTTTATCCCAGGGATGCAAGGATTCTTCAGTATTCACAAATCAATTAATGTGATACACCACATTAACAAATTGAAAGATAAAAACCATATGATTATCTCAACAGATGCACAGAAAGCCTTTGAAAAATTCAACATCCATTTATGATAAAAATCCTCCAGAAAGCAGGCATACAAAGAACATACCTCAACAAAACAAAAGCTATATATGACAAACCCACAGCAAACATTATCTTCAATGGTGAAAAATTGCATTTCCCCTACAGTCAGGAACAAGACAAGGGTGCCCATTCTTACCACTACTATTCAACATGGTTTAGAAGTTTTAGCCACAGCAATCAGAGCAGAAAAAGGAACAAAAGGAATCCCAACTGGAAAAAAAGAAGTAAAGCTCTCATGGTTTGCAGATTATATGATCCTCTACAAAATCCTAAAGACACCACCAGAAAATTACTAGAGCTAATCAATGAATATAGTAAAGTTGTAAGATATAAAATTAACACACATAAATCCCTTGCATTCCTATACACTAACAATGAGAAAACAGAAAGAAAATTAAAGAAACAATTCCTTTCACCATTACAGAGAAAGGAATAAAATATTTCTATCTAAAGAAATAATAAGTAAATAAATCTACCCTAAAGAAACAAAAGACCTATATGTAGAAAACTATAAAACACTGACAAAAAAAATCAAAGATGACAAAAATAGATGGAGAAGTATACCATGTTCATGGACTGGAAGAATCAATATAGTGAAAATGAGTATACTATCAAAAGCAATCTATAGATTCAATGCAACCCCTATCAAGCTACCAACAGAATTTTTCAGAGAACTAGAACAAATAATTTCACAAATAATAAACCTCAAATAGCCAAAGCAATCTTGAGAAAGAAGAAAGGAACTGGAGGAATCAACCTCCCTGACTTCAGGCTATAATACAAAGCTACAGTCATCAAGACTGTATGGCACTGGCACAAAGAGAGAAACATAGATCCATGGAACAAAATAGGAAGCCCAGAGATAAATTCACACACCTATGGACACCTTATCTTTGACAAAGAAGGCAAGAATATACAATGGATAAAAGACAATCTCTTTAACAAGTGGTTTTGGGAAAACTGGTCAACCACTTGTAAAAGAATGAAACTAGAACAGTTTCTAACACCATACACAAAAATAAGGTCAAAATGGATTAAAGATCCAAAAATAAGACCAGAAACTATAAAACTCCTAAAGGAAAACATAGACAAAACACGTTCTGATATAAATCATAGCAGGATCCTCCATGACTCACCTCCCAGAGTAATGGATATAAAAGCAAAAATAAAAAAATATGGATCTAATTAAACTTAAAAGCTTTTACACAATGAAGAAAACTATAAGCAAGGTGAAAAAAACAGCCTTCAGAATGGGAGAGTTCAGTTTAGTTCAGTTGCTTAGTCACGTCTGACTCTTTGTGACCTGAGGAACTGCAGCACGCAAGGCCTCCCTGTCCATCAGAAAGTACCAGAGTCCACCCAAACCCATGTCCATTGTGTTGGTGATGCCATGCAACCATCTCATCCTCTGTCATCCCCTTCTCCTGCTGCCCTCAATCTTTCCCAGCATCAGGGTCTTTTCAAAGGAGTCAGCTCTCCATATCATGTGGCCAAAGTATTGGAGTTTCGGCTTCAACATCAGTCCCTCCAATGAAGACCCAGGACTGATCTCCTTTAGGATGAACTGGTTGGATCTCCTTGCAGTCCAACGGACTCTCAAGAGTCTTCTCCAACACCACAATTCAAAAGCATCAATTCTTTGGTGCTCAGCTTTCTTCATAGTCCAACTCTCACATCCATACATGATTACTGGAAAAACCATAGCCTTGACTAGACGGACCTTAGTCAGGAAAGTAATGTCTCTGCTTTTGAATATACTATCTAGGTTGGTCATAACTTTTCTTCCAAGGAGTAGGCATCTTTTAATTTCATGGCTGCAGTCACCATCTGCAGTGATTTTGGAGCCCAGAAAAATAAAATCAGCCACTGTTCCCATTGTTTCCCCATTTATTTGCCATGAAGTGATGGGACCAGATGCCATGATCTTAGTTTTCTGAATATTGAGCTTTAAGCCAACTTTTTCACACTCTTCTTTCAGAATGGGAGAAAATAATAGCAAATGAAGTAACTGAAAAAGAACTAATCTCAAAAATATACAAGCAGCTCATGCAGCTCAATTCCAGAAAAATAAACAACCCAATCAAAAAATGGGCCTAAGAACTAAACAGATATTTCTCCAAAGAAGACATACAGATGGCTAACAAACACATGAAAAGATGCTCAACATCACTCATTATTGGAGAAATGCAAGTCAAAGCCAAATGAGGTACCATCTTACAATAGTCAGAATGGGTGCTACCAAAACATTTACAACCAATAAATGCTGGAGAGGGTGGGGAGAAAAGGGAACCCTCTTACACTCTTGGTGAGAATGCAAACTAGTGGAGCCACTATAGAGAACACTGTGGAGATTCCTTAAAAAACTGGAAATAGAACTGCTATACGACACAGCAATCCCAATGCTGGGCATACACACTGAGGGAACCAGAATTGAAACAGACACATGTACCCCAATATTCATTGCATCAGTATTTACAATAGCTAGGATATGGATGCAATCTAAGAAGCACATCAGCAGATGAATGGATAAGAAATTTGTAGTGCATATACACAACAGAACATTACTCAACCATTAAAAAGAAAACTTTTGAATCAATTCTAATGAGGTGGATGAAACTGGAGCCTATTATACAAAGTGAAATAAGTCATAAAGGAAAACACCAATACAGTATCAGTTCAGTTCAGTCGCTCAGTCGTGTCTGACTCTGTGACCCCATGAATCACAGCACGCCAGGCCTCCCTGTCCATCACCAACTCCTGGTATTCACTGAGACTCACGTCCATCGAGTCAGTGATGCCATCCAGCCATCTCATCCTCTGTCATCCCCTTCTGCTCCTGCCCCAAATCCCTCCCAGCATTAGAGTCTTTTCCAATGAGTCAACTCTTCACATGAGGTGGCCAAAGTACTGGAGTTTCAGCTTCAGCATCATTCCATCCAAAGAAATCCCAGGGTTGATCGCCTTCAGAATGGACTGGTTGGATCTCCTTGCAGTCCAAGGGACTCTCACCACAGTTCAAAAGCACCAATTCTTCAGCACTCAGCCTTCTTCACAGTCCAACTCTCAGATCCATACATGACCACAGGAAAAAACATAGCCTTGCCTAGATGCACCTTAGTCAGCAAAGTAATGTCTCTGCTTTTCAATATGCTATCTAGGTTGGTCAGAACTTTTCTTCCAAGGAGTAAGCGTCTTTTAATTTCATGGCTGAAATCACCATCTCAGTCATTTTAGAGCACAAAAAATAAAGTCTGGCACTGTTTCCCCATCTATTTCCCATGAAGTTATGGGACCAGATGCCATGATCTTCGTTTTCTGAATGTTGAACTTTAAGCCAACTTTTTCACTCTCCTCTTTCACTTCCATCAAGAGGCTCTTTAGTTCCTCTCACTTTCTGCCATAAGGGTGGTGTCATATGCATATCTGAAGTTATTGATATCTCTCCCGGAAATCTTGATTCCAGCTTGTGTTTCTTCCAACTCAGCGTTTCTCATGATGAACTGCATATAAGTTAAATAAGCAGGGTGACAATATATAGCCTTGATGTACTCCTTTTCCTATTTAGAACCAGTATGTTTTTCCTTGTCCAGTTGTAACTTTTGCTTCCTTACCTGCATATGTGAAGTCAGGTGGGCCTTAGAAAGCATCACTATGAACAAAGCTAGTGGAGCTGATGGAATTCCAGTTGAGCTATTCCAAATCCTGAAAGATGATGCTGTGAAAGTGCTGCATTCAAAATGCCAGCAAATTTGGAAAATTCAGCAGTGGCCACAGGACTGGAAAAGGTCAGTTTTCATTCTAATCTCAAAGAAAGGTAATGCCAAAGAATGCTCAAACTACTGCACAATTGCACTCATCTCACACGCTAGTAAACTAATGCTCAAAATTCTCCAAGCCACGCTTCAGCAATAAGTGAATTGTGAACTTCCAGATGTTCAAGCTGGTTTTAGAAAAGGCAGAGGAACCATATATCAAATTGCCAACATCCGCTGGATCATTGAAAAAGTAAGAGAGTTCCAGAAAACATCTACTTCTGCTTTATTGACTATGCCAAAGCGTTTGACTGTGTGGATCACAATAAACTGTGGAAAATTCTGAAAGAGATGGGAATACCAGACCACCAATACTGTATATTAATGCATATATATGGAATTTAGAAATATGGTAACCATGACCCTATATGCAAGATAGCAAAAGAGACACAGATGTAAAGAACAGAATTTTGGACTCTGTGGAAGAAGGCAGGGTGGGATGATTTGAAAGATTAGCATTGAAACATGTATATTACCATATGTGAACTAGATCGTCAGTCTAGTTTTGATGCACAAGACAGGGCGCTCAGGGCTGGTGCACTGGTACAGCCCTGAGGGATGGGATGGGGAGGGAGGTGGATGGGGAGTTCAGGATAGGGGACACATGAACACCCATGGCTGATTCATATCACTGTGTGGCAAGGACCCCTGAAAAACTGTCAGGTAATTGGTCTCCAATTAAAATAAATAAATAAATTTAAAGAAAGAAAACAAAAGAAAAGACAAAGAGATGGGTTATCCCCTGGAGCCTCTAGCAAAAAAATGCAAATTGACAGCATCTTGATTTTAGCTCAGTGGGAACCTATATCAGACTTCTGCAGAGTGTAAGACAAAGCATGTGTTGTTTCATGCTAAGTTGCTTAAGTTTATGCTAACTTGTTATGATTGCTCTGGTCTTCTCTAGCAGCATATTGGGCACCTACAGACCTGGGGAGTTTGTCTTTCAGTATCATATCTTTATGCATTGTCATACTGTTCATGGGGTTCTCAAGGCAAGAATGTTGAAGTGGTTTGCCGTTCCCCTCTCCAGCGGACCACATTTACAGAATTCTCCACCATGACCCATCCATCGTGGGTGGCCCTATATGATATGGATCATGGTTTCATTGAGTCAGACAAGGCTTGTGATCATGTGATCAAATGCTTCAAGATGGTGGAGTAGAAGGACATGCAATCATCTTCTCCTGTGAGTGCCAGGGAGTCTCCAGCAGCAACAGACTGGTTCCATATTGGGAAAGGAGTACATGAAGGCTCTATATTGTCACCCTGTTCATTTTCCTTCTGTGCAGAGTACACCATGAGAAATACCAGGCTGGATAAAGTACAAGCTGGAATCAAGATTGTGGGGAGAAATATCTGTAAACTCAGACAGGCAGATGACACCATCTTTATGGCAGAAAGTGAAGAGGAACCAAAGAGCCTTTTGATGAAGGTGAAAAGGGAGAGTGAAAAAGTGGCTTAAAGCTCAGCATTCAAAAAACAAATATCATGGCATCTATTCCCATTACCTCATGGCAAATAGATAGGGAAACAATGGAAACGGTGACAGACTTTATTTTCTTAGGCTCCAAAATCACTGCAGATGATGACTGCAGCCATGAAATTAAAAGATGCTTTCTCCTTGGAAGAAAAGCTATGACCATCCTAGACAGCATACTAAAAAGCAGAGACATTACTTTGCTGGCAAAGGTCTGTCTAGTCAAAACTATGGTTTTTCCAGTAGCCATGTATGGATATGAAAATTGGACCATAAAGAATGCTGATTGCTGACGAATTGATGCTTTTGAAGTGTGGTGTTGGAGAAGACTCTTGAGAGTCCCTTGGACTGTAATGAGATCAAACTAGTCCATCCTAGAGGAAATCAGTCCTGAATGTTCATTGGAAGAACTGATGCTGAAGCTGAAGCTCCTAGTACTTTGACCACCTGATGCAAAGAGCCAACTCATTAGAGAAGACCTTAATGCTGGGAAAGACTGAAGGAAGTAGGAGAAGGGGACAACAGAGGATTAGATGGTGAATAGCATCACTGACTCATTAAACATAAGTTTGAGAAAGCTCTGGGAAATGGTGAAGGACAGGGAAGCCTAGTGGTGCAGTCCATTGGGTAGCAAAGAGTAGGACATGACTGACTGGGCAACATCAACAACAATTTGTTACAACATCCACATTAATTTAATACACATAATTTCTTTTATTTTCCTGTAAGATAAGAGGCATGATAAACTATTGAGGTTTACATGGCTGAAGAATTGATGCTTTTGAAGTGGAGTGTTGGAGAAGACTCTTGAGAGTCCCTTGGACTGCAAGGAGATCCAACCAGTCCATTCTGAAGGAGATCAACCCTGGGATTTCTTTGGAAGGAATGATGTTAAACCTGAAACTCCAGTACTTTGGCCACCTCATGCGAAGAGTTGACTCATTGGAAAAGACTCTGATGCTGGGAAGGATTGGGGCCAGGAGGAGAAGGGGACCACAGGGATGAGATGGCTGGATGGCATCATGGACTTGATGGACGTGAGTCTGAGTGAACTCCAGGAGACAGTGATGGACAGGGAGGCCTGGTGTGCTGCGATTCATGGGGTCTCAAAGAGTCGGACACGACTGAGTGACTCAGTTGAACTGAACTGAACTGAACATGGGCATTGCTCAGGATGGAATAATAAGATCAAAAGTAGACATAGAATTGTGGAGGGATATTAGTTTTTCATTTTCCTCTAAATGTCCACTATATAGCTTCCCTAAATGTGGCCAACAAAATGCTTGCTTGGTGATCCCTGGAGGCACTCTTTGATAATTTATGAATGGAAGTAAATTATAATTAATCTGATTGAGAGGAAAGTCTTTGTCTTCTTCCAGAAAATAAGCATTTCATCTTGATAAAATAACTATTTGAACCATCTAGGTCTATTGAAACTGTTATGCTTTAAAAGAGGGGAAAAAATCCATCCTGCATTGTCATCTTATGCAATTGTATCACAGAAATTTGTTCAAATGATCCTTATTAAAATAAAGAAATGGCATACTGAGTAATATCATCAAAAATCTTGAAGCAAATGAGACATTTGCTTCATAAATGTTTGCCTCATTATCTTTCATAAAAACTCAAAGACACTTTGTGAGATTGAGTGCTATCATAGAAAATCCATGCTCACCAGTCTGTAATATGGACAGAACTAAGCATGTGAAAATCTTGAATATATGGTCAAGCTATTAGTGTGTGAAAATGTATTAGTATATAGTGTATACAAGCTGCTGAAAACACCGAACATGATAAACTTCTGAGAGGATCACTTTGAGCTTCCTATCTCTCTGCCTCATTTCACTTTTTTTCTTACTATCATTTTGAGTGAAGTATTGTAATGAGCATTGTAGTATGCTTGACTTAATCACCAGCATCCATAAATAAACTGTGATGGAGATAATTATCTAAATTCTGTAATATAAAACATCTAGAGTGTAGAGGAGATTTATTAAGTATTCGTTACAGTTCATAAAATAATGAATGAAAATTTAGAAGTTTGAAACATTATCTCAAAGCAAAATAGCCCAAGCAATTTTCTGCAATATGTGGTTGATGTATTGACACTTATATTTAGGGTAGACTTTTGAGAAAGTAGATGAAGAGAGAGAAAGGACAATTTCCTTTATTCAAAGAATAAAAAGGCACTTTCTGTAATTTTAAACATTACTTAACATGGAGATGGAGCAGTTTTTTGTCTTTATTTGTTTTTTTAACTAATTATTTTTCACATTGCAGAGAATCTTGGATTGGATGCTGAAGTTGCCAAAGCCAATGCCCTGGGTTTTATTGGGTGTATGGCCTCAGTCCAATACAACCATGTTACACCACTGAAGGCAGCCCTGCGCCATTCTACCACTGCACCTATAACCATCCAAGGGTCCTTGACAGAATCCAACTGTGCCTCTCTGATGGATTCAGATGTGAATGCGGTGACCACGGTGCATTCCTCATCAGGTGTGCAAGAAAATACTCCATGAAAATTCTTTCACCAATACTACTTTGGTGTCTTCAAGAAGCTTTTAGGCTAAAGGCTAAAGTGAATCAATTCCTTATCTTGTTTGATTATAGGCAGTTAAGAATTATGATTGCTTTCTTAGATTGATATTTAATATATTTAAATAATTCCATTTCTAATATAGAGCTTCCTAGGTGGCTCAGTGGCAAATAATAGACCCAGGTTCTATCCCTGGGTCAGGAAGATACCCTGGAGAAGGAAATGGCTACCCACTCCAGTATTCTTGCCTTGGAAATCCTGTGGACAGAGGATCCTGGCAGGGTACAGTACACAGGGTCACAAAAAGAATTGGACAGGACTTAGCTACCAAACAACAACTTCTAATATAATGAGCAGTTAGAAATGGATACATATATGTATGTGAGTGAGTGAGTGAAAGTCACTTAGTCATTGTCTGACTCTTTGTGACCCCATGGACTATAAAGTCCATGGAATTCTCCAGGCCAAAATATTGGAGAGGGTAGCCTTTCCTTTCTCCAGGGGTCTTCCCAACCCAGGGATTGAACCCACGTATCCCACATTGCAGGTAGATTCTTTACCAGTTGAGCCATAAAGGAAGCCCAAGAATATTGGAGTGGGTAACCTTTCCCTTCTCCAGCAGATCTTCCCAACCAGGAATTGAACCAGGGTCTCCTTCATTGCAGGTGGATTATTTACCAACTGAGCTTTCAGGGAAGCCCATATATGTATGTAGGCATATTTATTTTTTCACTGCTATTTAAAGTGACTATTGCTCTGAGGATTGAAGAGTTTTGAGGACAGGAAGGTAAGCTGGCCTTTGAAGTAATAAAATTCATGTGATTAAAACCAACCTTCCTTAATAATAGGAAAGCCCCATGGTACTATCATCCACAAATCTTCTCTTATTTTACCACTCCTTGAAGTACCTTTTCTAGTTTTCTTAGAAAACTAGAAAACATCATCCTAGGTGTCTTGGAAAACTAGAAAACATCATCCTAGGTGTCTAAGAGTATTCTTAGGATTTAATTTAGTCAGGTATGTTCATCAGTTGCCAAATAAGTTATGAATTATGAGCAAAGAAAGGGCATAGAGTTTTTCTGCTGCCTGCTTATCACTGATCTTGGTGTTTTCTTGGCAGCAGTCAGGTATGTATCCTAGAAAAGTACATGAATGTGACATTTGGCTAGGCTTGATTTGTGTTCTGAATCTTCCAATGCTAGACTATGGAACTTTGGGCAGGTTACTTAATGGCTTTGGTATCTGTGAAAATGGGAAAAACAATAATCATATTGGAGTCATTTCCAGAGAATTAAATGATACAGCAGTACTAATGATAGGTGCTGTAAGTCCTGAAAATTTTATGTGCACTATATGGATACCTCTAGGATCATTAACCCCTTTTAATACCTTTGCAGGTTGTTGTTTTAAAATGTATGTAGTTCAGTGTCACCAGACTGATAAGTGTCAGAGCAAAGATTAGAACCCAGGTCTAGGTGCCTAAAAAATTGATGGTCTTTATATATATATATATATATATATATATAATATATATGTACATTTAGTAAAACAATCTAGTGAGAGTTTCCTGGATGTGTTAATGGACCAACAAGTTTGTTCTTTCCTGCCAATGAACTCAGAAATCTCTTGTAATTAAAGAAATCTCTAAAGCAGAGGCAACTGTGATTGAGGGAAGAAGGGGTTGTCATGTAAAAAACTGTCCAGCAAAGCAGAAAAAAACATCAAAAGTAGGCTGGGAGGTAAGCAGTAGACTAAAGCAGATATAATACCACCATCATTTTGTTTAACTCCTTATATTGCAACTTATATAGATTCTAACAGAATCATGCAAGTATGGGGTATAAGAAGAGTACTTCAAACTCTCTCTGTCTCTCTCTTTTTTTTTTTCTCTGTATATGCTTGTTTGGGTTCCTTCCAAAATACCGACTCCTAACTCTCTGAGATCACCTCGTCTAACCCACAGGTGTGTCATCTCAACTGCATATTATAGACCTCCTTCTAGGACTTTGAGTGTCTTTTACTCCTTTCAGATCTTTTTGGGAAGACAGATGAGCGAGAACCACTCACCAATGCAGTGCGAAGTGACTCGGCCGTCATTGGAGGTAAACCATGCTTTGTGGCTGAAAGCAGAACAGACATAAGTGATTCTGTGGTCTGGAGGAATTATCTGAATTCTTCCTCAATTGTGGCCATCCAGTACCCAGAGCCCTGCATGATCTGCAAGAATGTGAGCCTTTTCATGAATAGTCATAATGCTTTGATGATCAAAGACACCCTCCCCCAAGACCAGGTACCAGCAGCTCCATGGAGTCTTCTTTCCCCTCAACCACCAGGCAGCTGAACACAGAGTCAACAGCTGGGTAATTTACTTCGAGACAGGCAGCATGCATCCTGTTGATCTCATCCAGTTGTCATTTTTCCTAAAGCACAAACAAAGCAAACCAATAAAACTACATATGGAAAGAAGCCATGTTGGCACAAACAGATGGGCAAAGCCATCATCCTGTCGGGTTTTCTCCACCGAGTGGATCAAATGAGCAGAGTGAAGTCACAGGACTGTTGTTTCCAATCCAGCAGCACATATGGTTACAGAGGCAGATCTTGTCTGCTCTGCTGTGAATCCCACCTTCCCTTCTCCTCCCTTACTTCTCCATTTTCTCCCTGCCCCTTGGTCTCTCCACTTTGTATTCTTCCTCAGCTTGGCTGCTACTTCCAGGAGCTTGATTTGTCCATCTGGGCCTTGCAACACAGAATGACTCCCAAACCTTGTTTAATGGAAGATGCCTGTGAGAGACTGACTGAATTCATTTCCATCTAAGAACCAGGGTCCTCACAGCACCCCTATCTCTGCCTTCTGGCAGGCTAGATGAGCTGTTCTACACCAGATGGAGTTTGCTCTTAAAAATCAACAGTAACCATTTATTTAACATCTATGGAATGAGCCCCATTGCAAGTCAGGACCAGCACTAAGTATAGAAGTAGGATGAGGAAAAACATGGATGCTGCTCTGTTAAGCACTCACAGCTTGCCTGGGTTTGGTTGGGATGGAGTGGGTAAACAGGTAACAACAGAACCAGTGAGTGGTGTTTTAAGGAAGGCAGCACAACTGGCAAGAGGAGCACAGAGGTGCATAATTACAATAAGATTGTGAGGAAAACACACACACACACACACACACACACACACACACACATACACACATTCCCTTAACAAAGTTCTTCAAATGTTTGGCCTGAATTTCTGCTTCAGGAATAAAGTCCAAGTTGATTTTTGTTTTGCGACAAGAAATATAGGAAACCATTTGATGCCTGTTTCTCTTCATATAATTTTTCATTTGACAAGTAGTAAAAGACTTTAGTGACTGCTGAATTTTTTCCACTAGTGTACAGGCTTCGTTGAGTCTAAGAACAGGATATTCATCCTAAACCCTGAAGAAAACTCCTGGTGGGTTCGCAGCGTCCCACCCTAAATATTCCATGTCCTGAAGGAGTAGAAACCGGTTCTGTATTTCATCTCTTAAAGCTGTAGCCCATTCCTGGGTATCACTCACTATACCCAGTTTATTTCTAGTTTGTTAATTTACCTGGTTTTACTTTGCCTTGTTTTAAAATAGTTGGGAAAAATATTATATCATGGTTTAGTAATATTTTAAAAAATAAACCATCTTATTTATAAAATAAACATTTTGTCTCAAGAGTCATTCTACTTAGATAAGAAAACAACAGAAAAATATACTGTTAGGAATGAGTTTATCTTTTAATATCATAAATATTTTTCAAATATTTTAATGTTGAGAAACATTCTTTCTCCTACGGATTGTTTCTCTCTTTAGAAATGTGACAGTATCCACATTTTTACCATCCTTTGCTGACTTTGCTATTCACTTCTCAAGAGAATTTCTGGCAAAGGTAGGGATAAGACCTTAGGATCAGTGAGGATGACTTGCCAAGTAGGTCCAGTAAAATCACAGTCAAGCCTAAGTAGGGGAGAATCTGACACAATAGGGCAGACATTTGCTATTGTAGTTGACTCTGGAGGACAGAAGGGTACCATCTTCAGACTACCCTGCATCTTACAGAGTGTGCAGCAGGGTAAAATGCCCTGAATGTTTAGTAAGCATTTCATTATTAATAAGACATTTTTAGTAAAGCAAATATATATTGTAAACAAATTTACATCCATACTGTATGTACTGGGAAATGAGATACTTAAATATTCTTTTCTAGGATGCTGAAATAGTTCAAAGATACTTACTTATTTGCAAGGTGACAAAGAAGTGTGCTAATTAAAAGTGATTCAGGCATACTCTTGAAGGCAAGTCTGGAAGGAATTTATTAAGAGATCATTTGCTAGTCTGATTCCATGTTTATTTGATGACATTCTTAGTCTGTTAAATATAACCTTCTCTGATATAAACTGGCTTGCTTCATCACTAGTCTGAAAGAGGGGGTTTTTTGACAATTGAAGCCTGCAAACATTTTAGCCTGTGTTTATTTCTGGACATGTGGCAGAGTTTGTTGCTTGTTTGTTTGTTTTTGTTTGGTTCTTTGTCCTAAGTGACCTTGTTGTCTTCTTTAAATTCTTTCTTCTGACAGATGATCTGTGATAATTATCTTCTCTTGTCCCTCTTTTTCAACAGGAGTAATAGCAGTGGTGATATTCATCATCTTCTCGATCATTGGCATCATGAGCCGCTTCCTTTACCAGCATAAGCAGTCACATCGCACCAACCAAATGAAGGAGAAGGAATATCCTGAAAATTTGGACAGTTCCTTTAGAAATGACATTGATTTGCAAAACACAGTGAGCGAGTGTAAGCGGGAATATTTCATCTGAAAAACTGCAGGGTCATCTCATATTCTTTCTTTGTTCATTTTTGGTTTCTCTTTATCCACTTACTCCTATACTTTAATTTTGGTCATTCTCTTTCTCTGTTTCCCTTTTATTTTGGAGACGTACCTGCATTTACCACATCTATCCCCTCAAATTAGCCCAGAATACTAGGCAGCTATGGCCACTGCCTTCCTCTTTAACAAACTTATCATGGTGAAAATGATCACTCAAGAGATTGATTTGACTACTTTAGACAAGGAAGAGACACATGGATGTGTACATGTCCATATTCTGTTCTGTATTTCTGATTTCTAAGATGCAGCCTTCAGTTCTGCAACTATTCAGTCTTGCAGGCTTACCTTGAACCTGAGCTCTGTGACTTCAGCATGTAACCATCATCCTCGACACCCTCCCCCATTTCAAGTCCACTCTGACCAGAGAACTCAGGGTACCAAAAAGGAAGATGCTAGGGCCTGGTTTGTGTCAGTGGCACTTTAAGAGGAAAAAGAGAGGTTTGTTGTGTATTAATTTTCCTTACTATAGGAAGCCCATTAACCTAACTCATCTTGATTGTTCACTCTCTTATCTCCTGAGTATTTTCAAAAATAGAACTCCTGATAGTCATAAGCTATTACTATGTTCCTTTCTTACCACTCTCTCCTGGGGCTGACACTTTAGAACAGCACACAATAGCATAAACCTAAGGCAAGCATGGAAAATAGTCGCTTGAAACTAGGAGGTAAAAAGACAGCTGCTAGGAAGTAGATGTTCTATAACTTCAAAATCCCTCTTCTAATTTTGTAAGAAATATTAGCTAGGTTATTCCTGAGATGATTATACTGATATATATATATATCAGTTGCATCAAAAAGCAACTCAAAGTCTAAAATAGTATTTGGTTCCATGAAAGAGCTTAAATCATCTCAACTCAGCTTTACAGAAAAATAAAAACAAGACAAAAACAGAAAGCAAAGCTAACAAACAACAAACAAAAACTGCATGAAAGCACAGAAATGCCAAACAGAATTTTTTCCTTCCATCTCCTCACTAAAGATCTGATGAAAAGCGTAAACACAAGTTTCACATTTTAGAATAGACATAATAACCCACGTCTGCCACTGAGCCATTTTTTTCTAGGAGGTTTAGGATGAACTGACATATGAGACATTCTGACTAGCTCCAGGGAGCTACCACTGCTTTTCATAATTTTAGAGAAGCCCTTGGGTTCTACAGTGCATCACATTTTCAAGTCTGCTGCACTCTATGTATATAAAGGTCCCCACATGCTTCTTTCTATAGGCATAAACTCACAGGTAAGGCAGTGACATGTTTCAGGGTATACATCATTTTGGCACCAAAACAGCCAAGAAACATCATCATTCCTTCAAGAAGCTATCTTGGGCTCATCCTCGAGGTGGTGGTAAGAATCCTGGTGGTTTTGCTGCAGGAACATTCCTCACTCTTTGCCTCTGGGCCTTCAGGAAAAAGATAAGGGGAAAACTATATAAATGTTCTAGTATGCTGGGAATGCAAACAGAATGAGCCACAGATGTGGAAAGTACTTGCTGATTCTCTTTACAAGACAGACTCAATTTGAATCCCATCTTTTCCTTTTTGTGTCTGTCACCTCTGACTGTTTTAACACTTTCCTGCATGATGAGGCTCACAATGAGGGGCTCTTCAGCTTCACCCCATTTCAGGTCTATTTCAGGTTTTCAATGTCAGAGAACATGGGGAAAGGCTTCTGTTTGCAATCATATTTCTCAAATAGAAGGTGTACTAAAGACATAGTCTCTTTTTAAATTTTATGTGGATTCTTACTTAATCATTTACATTATATCCTTTTGCTAGCAAACTTATTTTAAAGTAATTCTAACAAGGGGATTTTTTTTCCCCTTCTAACTTTAATAAGATGAACGATCCATTCATAAGAGGAAAGATCTTAAAATATTATTTCCTCCTGCCCTGTTCTCTCCTACTTCCAATGTTCACTTTTGAATTTTCTATTTCTATAAAAAGACTTTATAAATCAGCCTTTTGCTTGGCGATATCATCTTCTGTCCCCTGAAATAAAAGTCACCATGTAGTACAGTGGGTTTAGCCTGAAGCATCTCCAATACTGAAATGGAAGGAAAAAGAAGGTTGAGTAATAAAACTGGAACTGCTCATTATTCAAGTCTCTGAGAAATAGGGACTATATTTTGCTGACATAGTACAGATATAAGAAATGGAGGACTAACAGAGGCTGACTTGGAGTATTCGTTTTTCTCATCTACTTATGCTTGTGGGTAGTTCTGTAGGGTGAAAACTTTGGGAAACTCCATCCTTGCCACATCTCCACTACAGAATCTACCAGCAAACCTCCCCATATCTGTGACTTATCTATCCATACATACTACGTATCACAGACTTAATGACGAATGCCAAGACAGTGCAATCAGCACGTCACTCTTATAAGCAGAGTCTCAGGGCTAAATAAAACTTATTTTTACAGGGTTGGAATATTTCATAACCCCAGAGAACACTAACTTTCACTAGATGTATATGGAAAGCAAGCATGCTGCTCCTTCCAAAGGAAAACACACTTTTCAGTGACAAAGAAGTGTGAACTCTGCCTATCTTTCCTCATTGGTACCAAAATCCATTGAGTTTTGTGCAACTGTGGATTTGTGTGTTTCAATCCTTGAACAATTAAGTGTTTGAAAGCATTCTGATGCCTCCTTAACTACAGTTTTCTGCTTTGAGTTTCCTGACTGCACATGTTGGCCAGTTGGATCGCCATAATCCTACATTTTAACTCTCTTTGGTAATTGCTGTTTACCAAATATTTTATAAAATGTGCTTTATAGGAAAACCAAAAACATATGTGAAATTTCACATTTAAAGGGGGCCATTTCAATGATATCATTCCCACCAAACAAATCTATTTATGTAATCAGCAGTGTGTTTGCTTACCGTAAACATGTATTTAATGCTACATCATTCCTTATGTGTATAGGTTTGAATGCTATGGTTTATAGGAGAATTTGTCTAGAGAGTTAGACATTTGTCACTTCTCTAGATACATTTTTAAGAAAAGCTTCATTTATTGTCTACTCTGAACTGCAAGGGTAATATTTATTTTAAGGATCCTAGGGCTGTTTTTTTTTTTCAAAACAGTTTTTATACCCTTGAGTAATAACAGAGATGGTACTAACCTGACTTCCATCTTTTGTTAGACTATTGCCCACCACAGGGTCACAGGAGCAGGATCAGAACAAAAGAAGAAAACTGGTCTATACTTCATTCATGGAGTAATTATTACCCAATACTCTAAGGGCTGTGTTAGATACTGAGTATATTGACATATACTGCACCTTGTTCTTGACCTTGGAAAGCCCAAAGTCTGGCAGGGGAGGCATATATTGTTGTCATAGACTTGCTGGAGACTGAAAGAAACAGATACTTTCTGGAAAATATTTCTGTATATTTCTTCTTGTTTATTACTTCTGCCTTCAATAAGCTGCTTTGTGTTTCTTTCTTAAAGCAAGTATCAATCTATGTGGGTATATTTCTCTGGAGGGAGATGGATTGACTCTGTAGGGAGAGGAATAAATGATCTCCATCTCTAAAGTACTTCTGGGGAAGCTGTATTCTCTCCATTCTTGTTTTAACTCTGGGTAGGGGATTCTGAAAGCCCTCCTTCTAAGGGTCAGACCCAACAATCTCCATTTTTCCCCTTTTCATTTCCCAGTTCTTTTATGAAATTTATTCATGACCTATTGCATGCCCTTGTTCTTCCAGATTTTCTTTAAGGCATTTTTGTCATACTCTAGCTTCTTGTAAAACCCTATTGCATCCTGATGAACATATTGACTCAATTTAGGAAGATCTCAGAGAACTGGATAAAGTACTGCTTTGAGTAACTCATTGACTCAAAGGTGTCATCCATCTAAATGAAGTCTCATATCTGTGCTCTGGGGGGATTTTTCCAATTCTGAAAAAAATCACACATTTGTTGTCTCTGCAAGAAGCTCATTCAGTTACAAGAGCTACCCTGGGAGACTCCAAGACCCTTACAGAGATAGGAATCAGGCCCTTGAGTTCTTTCTTATAAAAAGTCTTGACAGCTTGTCCACCAATAACTGGCATCTTTTGAATTTCTACATGGCTACAATCCATCAAAACCATATTGTAGCCTGAGCTTGCCAACGGCAATCTGAGACACAGTGTATAGCTCTGATATTCTTCCTTAACCTGAAGGCTGAGGCATACTTAATCCTCCTTTGTCCTAGAAGTCTCGAGTAGACCAATCAATAAAGAGGCTTCCTTGTTCCTGACAATGCAGAGATGGTTAAAGGAAGAAGGTGTCATCCAACTCAAAATTTTCAGAATACTTGGAAGACAACTGAGTGCTATTTCATGTCTCTCATGCAGTTTGAAAGTGTTTTCTTAAACACACACACACACACACACGTGTGATTGAATTATTTCTATTCTGTTCTTGAGTCTTTCTTACCCTTTCTCCATTTCCTCACCCACACTCTTACTTGTTAAGTCATCTAGTTTGCAGATTTTGATTATCTTTGGTTTTTTTCTCTGCTTCACAAATTCCAAATATTTGAACCTCTTAAAGGGGAAAAAAAAAAATCACAAACACATACTTACACAATCTCTTTGTCAAAATAGGGCTGTTATACAGGCTTCCTCTATGACATCCTCCATACATCTCTGTTTGATAAGAAGAAACACATTTTCTTGTTGAGTCGACAGTTATTTGAAACTTTCAGAGGAGGTTTGCATATTTAACTCTTTTTTTCCACTTTTGAGTAACTTTTGTCTTACTTTGCACTAAGGTACTCTGAGGGAGAACAGAAAAGCACATTTTTTTTTTTTTTTTTTAGTGAACTACTGTACTTTGTAAGTGAGTTGTCTGTCTTTTGTAACATTTATAGTCTACAAAGCAGTAGAACAGACATGAGCAAAGATTAAAGTAAAAGTGGTTTGGGTGTTTTGACCACACTTGGTGGGAACAGAATGAAGAGAAAGAGAGAACAGTTGGCATAAACTTGGTAACTGATGACCTTCCCACAGAACGGTTGCTGCTTCCAGAGAGACTCACTGGTGGCAGCTCTTCTCACTTTCCTGGCTCTTAGTTCGGGAATCTCTTTAGTGCATTTGGATCTTCACTTTACCCATTAGGAACAGAGGCAATATCATGGGGTTTGCATGAGGAATTCTTTACTTAACTTGGCACAATATTTTTATCTCTTCCCAGTACATCAACCACATTTTTTTTTTATAGATTTGTATTTCATTAAGATTTTTTTAGGATGCTTTAGAGCTATCACCATAATGACCTAATCTGCCCAGATTGAACACTTAGAGGAATTATGAGAAAGCTCCTTAGTTCCACTGCCCTGAATCAGCATTCTCCATGGGTAGAAGCCCTGAGGTCCTGAAATCAGCCTAGGGATCTTCCTCTCCCCCTTATTGGTCCAGCCATGTGTGGACATGTCAGAATGATGATGAGATGTGCTACTCTTCATACCTGACAGTGAATACTTTCAGGGACCTATCACCCAACACTATCTGGGAACAATGCTTTCTTCAATCATCCTTAGTTATACAGGGGGACTTTTGCAAAAACAGCAGGACAAATTAAGAGGGCTGTCTTAGGTCACAATCAAAGGTGAAGCTAATTGTTTTAGTGATTAAATGCTAGTCTTAATTTTCCTCAACATCATATTCTTCCATGTCTCCAATGCCAGAAGTAGCCTCAGGGGACACAAAAACCGGATGAAACAGACTGTTGTATTGCCCTGCAGACTCTTTGGAAAGCCTCCTTATAGATAGAATTTTCAGTAAACCTTAAGGAATAGTATTAATGAGCTTCTGCCTAGTCAGATATTTAATTATAGCCAACACTATCCCCAAGTCTTCACGGGAATTATAGTCTCTTCTCTTTAAATGGCAGTGTCAACCTGTGTAACCTTGCCCTGCCTTAAATACTAATGCAAAAATACCAAACCTTGCTTACAATAGTGTGCTATATGGCAAGAGGGACTTGGTATTTAGTGAGGTCCAACATCAAGAATGCTTTCCTTCTGAATCTGGTACTTGACAGGTCTCCTGATATGCTGGGCTGCTTTGGGCTGTCACTCCCTTCAATCTACTGGAGGAGGCACAGAAGGTGCAGAGGTGTCACTGGGAATTGGAATGCAGGCTGAGGGGGAACCACAGATAAGTCTCCGGGATATGGTAGGTAAGGAACTAGCAAACGTTTACTGCATAGGGCCAGATAGTCAGTACTTTAGCCTTTATAGGACATCCAGTCTCCATTGCAGTTGTTCATCTTTCCTGTTGTAGTAGGAAGTGGGCCAAACATGGACAAAGAGTCATGGCTATGTTTCAGTAAAACTTTGTTTTTAAGAATAGGCAACATATCAAATTTGGTTCATGGGCTATAATTTGCTGATATTTGTTATGCAATATTACAATGTCCACTTCAGATGGAAAATCAGTTTTGCTCTGGCATAGAGTGGTCCTCCTTGAAGAATGGGAAAGAGCAGGGAAATTATTTTTAACAAGGAAATAATAAAATACAAAATAACTTCTTCTTCAAAAATATATATATCAGATACTTCTTATGGCAAAAGCACAAAACAGGTCACCTCTCTTTGTAGATCTTCTCGAGTCTAGCTTTTCCTTTTGACCTTCTCATATTTGTTCCTGAAACAGAATCCCAAGTGATGTTGCCTCATTCCAAGTCAGTTTTGTAGACCATGTAACATGTCTTAATACACTGTATGGGGGAAAAAAAAACAAAAAGTTAGCCTTAGATTTTTTTGTTTTCTATGGTTCCTGTTGTACAGAAGAAAGACTTACACTGTAAATAATGTATATTTAATAAAGAGAGAATTTTGTATGATTTGTGTGGAAGACAAATGTGGCTCACTGTGTTTTCTTGGGTTAATGAAGAGTCAAACAATTAATCCCTTAACACCCATTCTCATTTCTTAGACCATTAACTCCCAGACAACATGACCTGTGGGGTTGCTGCAGAAACATGAACCTCACAGTCCTCGGGTTTATTGATTTTACCAGGCCTAAAAGTGCTGCTATGGGCTCTCTGAGAGCTCAGTGGTTTATACTGGCTCAGATGTATACAAGACCAAGCTCACTGACTTCATTAGAAGTCAAGTTCAAAGCTCAGGAGTCACTCTGGTTTCAGGGATGCACATGAAATCTGGGATGAGTGCTCTCCGAAACCTTCCTCAGCACACACTCACTCACAGAAGCCATCCCCCATACCTCTCCTTGACTATCTCTTTTTATCAGAGACAGTCTTAATTCCATATGTTTGAGATACTAAGTATGCATTGTCATGAAATGGAATTCACTTCACTGAGTGTTTATTAAGATTTCTATGTATGGAGCCAACAAACATAAATTGAAAACTGACATGGTTTTTCAACAGGATAGAACCATGACATTATCAGATTTAACTTTCTTTTTTAATTTATCTATTTTACTGAAGTAGAGTTAATTTACAATGCCCTGTTCATTTCTGCTATCAGTTCAGTTCAGTCTCTCAGTCGTGTCCGACTCTTTGCGATGCCATGAATCGCAGCACGCCAGGCCTCCCTGTCCATCACCAACTCCCGGAGTTCATTCAGATTCACTTCCGTCAAGTCAGTGATGCCATCCAGCCATCTCATCCTCTGTCGTCCCCTTCTCCTCCTGCCCCTCAATCCCTCCCAGTATCAAAGTCTTTTCCAATGAGTCAACTCTTCGCATGAGGTGGCCAAAGTACATACAGCAAAGCAATTCAATTTTGCATAATATACACATTATTTTTCATATTCTTTTTCATGATGCTTTATCATAGCATATTGAATATAGCTCCATGTGCTCTACAGTAGGACCCTGTATGTTATCCCTTATATATGGAACCAAAATATGGCACAAATGAACTTGTCAATGACGCAGACTCACACTTAACTTTTAAAAACTCATCTAACTGCACAGTGGAGAGTGCACGCTGAAAACAAAAGAAAAGGAAGAAACTAGTTGGGATGCACTTCAGAAGCCTGCGGGAGGGTATGGTTTCTGGGAACAAGGCTGTCATAGCTGAAAGTTGTAATAAAGCTGTGTCTAGACACAACGAATAGGGCCTGCTGACAGATTAAAGAGAAAGCATGAGCATGAGGGAAAAAAAGAACCTAGAAAGATGAGAATTTGGGGCTTAAGTGGCTGAATGGGTGGGAGCAAATAGTTATGTTTTAGAGGAGTGTGGGCTGTAAAGTAGAAAAAGTGAGTAAAAAATCCAGCTTGGGATTTTGTGAAGTTTGAGATTCCAACTAGGTAATAGGTGTGGATTCAGAGCAGGTATCTGGGTATATATGTTTGCAGTTCAGGAGTGAGCTCTGATACAGAGAGACACGTGGAAGATATATGTATACATATATGTATGTATTGTTATTGTTTAGTGGCTAAGTTGTGTCCGACTCTTTTGTGATCCCATGGACCTTTTGTGACCCCACCAGGCTCCTCTGACCATAGGATTTCCCAGGTAAGAATCTGGAAAATGTTATCATTTCCTACTCCAGGGAATCTTCCCCACTCAGGAATTGATCCCATGTCTCCTGCATTGGCAGGAGGATTCTTTATCACCAAGCCACCAAGGAAGCATATACATGTGTAGATATAGACATATATGTATGTGTGTGTGTGTGTGAGAGAGAGAGAGAGAGAGACTCATTAAGATCATCTAGACTGTGAGTATAACTAAAAATTTTTAGACAGTGGAACAGTGATCTGTCAGAGAACCAAGGGCCAGACAGGGAGGGAGGAAGAAAAACAGATGAGTAAGCTGGGCTCCAGAAAACAAAGTGCTTAATCAAGGAGAAATGGACAGTCCTTCAACTCTACTGAGAAACTAAGTGAGATGAGAATAAACATATTTAGCGAGAAAAGTATCTAAGACCCTTTTTAGAGCCATTTGAAAAAGACGTGGAAAGGAAATTTTGCTTGGAGTCATCTGACACCATGGAGAAGGTAGGGGTTGGCAAGGCCCAAGGCTTAAAGGAATCCAATAGTATGGACATACATGGACTTGGACTAGGCACATGCATGTGTGCATGCTAAGTAGCTTCAGTCATGTCTGACTCTTTGTGATTCTATGGGCTATAGTCTGCCAGACTTCTCTGTCCATGAGATTCTCCAGGCAAGAATACTGGAGTGGGTTGCCATGCCCTCCTCCAGGAGATCTTCCCAACCCAGGAATAAAACCCATGTCTCTTATGTCTCCTGTATTGGCAGGGAGGTTCTTTTCCGCTAGTGCCACCTAGGAAGCCCTGGACCAGGCACTGGGGTTCAAATCACATAATATCCATTCTCTAGTTTTGTGTCTTAAATGAACCACCGTAATCCTTACTTTTTTTTTCATATTTAAATTGGAAAATAAGACAAAAAAAGCTTTAAAGATCTTTAGGGGTAAATGAAAAAATATGTGCAAACCAAGTAGCCAGGTCCATTATCTTCAGAGCTTTCCATAAAATTTCCCTATCATTATCACCCTACCACCTCCTAATGTGTAGAAAAAAATAGCATGTGTCACCTAGAATTTAATACAAGGAGGCACAGACAAGGGAGTGCTGCTTTGCTTCTTAAGAGGGCTCAGACATCATTTGTAAGTGGACAAAACAAGACCAGGAAGAGGTCTTGAATTCTAGTTATAGCTCCACCATCAATGTTTTGGAAAGGCCCAACCTACCCAAAAGAGAGTCCACAATTCTAAATATTGAAATGTCAGGTATCTTAAACTTTGACAATACTTTTTGCTATCAAAGGAACTGATTAGAGAATTTGGCCAGACAATCATGCCTTCAGATACCAACTCTTCTAATTAGTAGCTGAGAGACAGTAAATAAATAAGCCTTTTCTCATTTTTGAGGTTCATAGCCTTATCACTCAATAGATTTTAAAGCAATGTGCTGTACTTAAAATATATATCAGTTTTCCAAATATATTTTTTGGATTCTGCTTTCTCCTCACATCACATAATCAGAGGTACGAGAAGTAGTGAAGGACTCTGTTAATCTTAACCTCCTGTTCATGCCTTCATATCTGCATTTGGTTTAAGTCTGTAGAATAAAAGAAGAAAAATGATTCTCAGTCCAAACAGACATATAATAAGTGTGTGTGGGAGACCCTCATGGTATTTTTAATAGCAAATGTTTAAATTATATATGAATCTATTTTATTTTTTGTGACACCTTTAAATTCCCAATGGCCTCAAATTTGATCAGGCAAATGATCTCTCAGAATCTGCACATCTGAACCAGGCTAAAAGCACTTTGAAGGCATGCCAACTGTAGAGGAAGGAGTTTTGACACCAACACCTGGGGGCTGTTGAAAGCTGAGCCTAGAAAATGAAATCCATCCGTGGGGAGGAAACAGGAGCGTTAATGACAGCGCTATTTGAGAAGGCAAATCCAGTTCAACTGAGTACTCTGAGAGCCCCAAATATTCAAATAGGTCTTGGAGAATTAAAGCCTGCCTTAGAGCATCTATTTCACTGAAAGGAGAAATGCCATCACCCCAGAGCACATGAGGATACTCCCTGGCAAAAGGCCAACATGAAGGCTCTCGCTGCCCTGACACTTTGGTTTGGAAAGTGTGACAGTTTATCTTTGGTTCCCAGGGCTCTTTGTTGTGTGCAAAGCTCTCATTTAAGAGCTATGGGCTTTACGAGAAGAATTGGCATGAGTCAAATGTGCTCATGCAGTAATAATGCAAAAATAAAATAATTACCTTATCAATGGTTGTGGACCTATTGTAGGCCAAGTAGTTATTTCTATTTTATTAAAGAAACTATTTATTAATTTATTGATGAAGAAGTCTTAATGGTTTAGTTGGATTTCCGCCCCACCCCTCGCCCCCCTTGGCCAAACCCTGGGACACGTGGAACTTTCCTGACCAGGGATCCAATTGCACCCTCTGAAGTTCAAGTTCAGATCTTAACCTCTGGACCATCAGGGAAGCCCATGTTGAGTACTTTATGCAACACTTTCCTTCTTATTGTCACACTAAAACTATAAGAGAGATTTTTTTTTTCACTGTGTAGATAAAAATATCCAGCATGAGAAAATTAATTTGCTAAAAGAACTGTGTAGTTTTTGCTGTCACAAATACTTGGATTCCATGCCTGGTCTATTATATATAGAAGTTTAAAACAAACCTCTTACCCTATCTGAGTCTCAGTTTCTCATTTGGAAAATAGGAATATTGATGTCAATTTCACAGATTCACATAGATAGTTAATGAAGGAGTAAAAATTTATCCTTTTTAAATTTACTTTTAGTGAAGTATGGTTGATTTACAAAACAGAAACAGACTTACAGACATAGAGAACAGACTTGTGATTGCCAGTGGGGAGGGGTGTGAGGTGGTAGGGATGGACTGGGAGTTTGGAGTGAATAGATACAAACTATTATATCCATGGATGGAAAATGAGGTCCCACTGTGTAGTACAGGGAGCTATATTCAATATCCTGGGATAAACCATAATGGAAGAGAACATGAAAAAATAATATATATATGAGTACAAAGGAATAAAGGTTTAAAATGCTTTGGCCTTAAATCATACCTACGTATACCCAGCTGCTATTTGAACTAATTCAAGTAATATATTTGGGGCCTGGTGCATCTGCTCTGTTCCTGACTTCTACTGCTCAGTGACACTGGAGGAAGACCTACAGATAAAAAGATAAATAGCTGGTAAAGAGAGTTGTTGCTCCCTAGGTGGTTCATTGGTAAAGAATCTACCTGCCAATGTAGGAGACACAAGAGGCATGAGTTCAACCCTGGGTTGGGAAGCTCTTCTGGAGTAGGGCATGACAACGTGCTCCAGTATTCTTGCCTGGAAAATTCTATGCACAGAGGAGCCTGGAGGTTTATAGTCCATGGGGTTGCAAAGAGTCAGACATGATTGAGCCACTGACACACACATACATATACAGAGAGTTTTTGCTGCTGTTATTCACTCAGTCATGTCCAACTACTTGTGACTCTGTGTATTGCAGCATGCCAGGCTTCCCTATCCTTCACTATCTCCTGCAGCTTGCTCAGACTCATGTCCATTGAGTCTATGATGCCATCCAACCATCTCATTCTGTCACCCCCTTCTCCTTCTGTCTTCAATCTTTCCCAGCAACAAGGTCTTTTCTAATGAGTCAACCTTCCCAAAGTATTAGAGCTTCAGCCTCAGCATCAGTCCTTCCAATGAACAGTCAGAGTTGATTTCATTTAGGATTGACTGGTTTGATCTCCTTGCAATACAAGGGGCTCTCAAGAGTCTTCTCCAAGAGAGCTGTTAGAAGTCATAAATACCAAAGCCAGGCTTTCTCATGCTTGGAAATTTTCTATTTAATCAACAATAAAACTGAGATGTCAGTAGAGTGTGACTAAAGACTGCAGGAATCATTTTGTATCTGCAAAAATCACTCTGTGATGTACCTTCTCTCAAGGCCAATCCCTTGTGAATGGTGGCATGGGCAGTGTAGCTGACATTCTCTTTGTGGATACCTAAAAAGACATATTCTCTTTGGGAAGAATAATACTAACCTGAGACTGGGCCAATAGGAAACATTTTGAAGCATAGAAGTTTTCAAGCAAGTAAACCTCAAATGCTCCCTCTCAATAATCAAACAGAGATCTTTCATCAAGGGTGTTACCCATCATGGCATACTAGTGGTACTCTCATGTAATAGTATACTCCAATTCCAGTGGATCTTGCTTTTGGATCTATGAAGGAGTTCAATAAACCTACACTTGTCAATGGTATGTGGTATTAATTAAGAACCTGCAGTGTGCTAGATGTTGAATTCCCTACTTATGCTTTCTCAATTTACACTTTACAAGATAAGCAAACACAAACCAAATTGCAAGAAGTCAAACATACAGGGATCAAAATGTCGATGTAAATGTAGGTTCTTCAGTGTTTTACCTTATATGAAAACACATCCTTTAAATCTGTTACCCTTTAGGATTTGTAAGATACTTCATAGTGTTAGTATCATAAGGTATATATAATACCTCTACCACTGTATACTATTGGAGGCTAACCATTTGTTTCCTCTCTCATTTATTCATTGACTCGTTCATTCATTAAACAATGGTGAGCTCTTTTGATGAGGATTTCAAGTGAGATTATGGGAGTAATCACATAATAAGACATGATCTCTTCTGGCAGAGGCCCTTAGGTCTAATTGGGGAAGCCATCAAGTAAATGACAAGCTATAAAGCAGGTGCTACAGTGAATGGCCCAGAGTTCTATGCAGCAAAAATCATAAGGGACCATGCATTTGACCAAAGTTAGTGTTACTTCTTTGGTGTCTGGAAGATTAGAGAAAGATTCAAATTTAGGTTTAAAATAAGAGAGGGACTTACCTGGTGGTCCAGTGGTTAAAAATCCACCTTCAATGCTGGGGTTGCCAATTTGATCCTTGCTTGGGGAGCTAAGATCCTACATGCCATAGAGCGATGAAACCTGTGTTCCACAACTGGAGATGCCTACTTGAGAATCCATGTGTAGAATGAAATATCCCACATGTTGCAAGGAAGATCCCATGTAGTGCAACTAAGACCTGAGGCACCCAAGTAAATTAATTAATTAATTAAAAATGAAATATGAAAAATGAAGCCGCATTTTAAAGAAGGCACCAAGGCAAGAACAAGTGTGCCAATTCAGGAAATTGTACATAGCTCAATATGGTTTAGGACAAAGTTAAAAAGTTGTTATTCAAATATAACAGGCAACTCAGCAAAGATGTGAAAATGACCTGTCACATCAGAGGGGTAAGGAAAGCAAAAGTGGCAAAACAAGAGATGTGTAAAAGTGAAGTGGTTTTATGTAATATTTAGGTTATATCATGTCCAGGCAAGTGTTAAGCTGGATTTGATGTCAGATGATTCCCAACCTGTTCTAACTCTCTCCTTTCTGTCTATATATATGCCAGGGAGAGTTGAATCAGTATTTTCAGCTGTGCATGTCTAATTTTTCAGATGAGTATGGAATGAGTAGAGTTATTATGAATAATTTAAAAAATAATAAATGTGAAAGCATTTTTTAAACTACATAGAGCAATATAAATATTAATTAATATTACATCTGCAAGCCTATAGTGGGGAAAAAATATCCATCAATTAAACAGTCAAGCCAGATAGTAAATATTTTAGGATTTGAGGACCAGTTTCTGGAACAACTACTCAACTATGCCCTTATGGTATAAAAGCAGCTGTGGGTACTATGGAAATAAATGAGCATGTTCCAATAGAGCTTTATGCCTAGAGACTGAAATTTAAATGACATAGAATTTTCACATGACATGAAACTAAAAAATGTCCACTTTTGATTTTTTTTCAACCATTGTAAAATGCAGAAAAACATGCTCCATTCACAGGCTGTACAAAAACAGGCAGTTGGCCAGATTTGACTTTCAGGTCATAGTTTGCTAACTCCTTAATTAAACAAATTATTCATTGAATTTTAAGTCCAGCCTCTGTTAGTGTGAGAAGTGGAGATATAAAATATTTGCTCTTTCTCTTTCACCCAATATCATTAAAATGTGCACACAAACATAGAAAATAAGATTGAAATTCTGAATACTCTCTAAGAGAAAAAGAGGATGAGATGTTTGGATGGCATCACCAACTTGATGGACATGAGTTTGACCAAGCTCCAGGAGTTGCTTATGGACAGGGAAGCCTGGTGTGTTGCAGTTCATGGGGTTGCAAAGAGTTAGACATGACTGAGTGACTGAACTCAACTGAGAGATGTGGAATTCAAAAGAGATCAAGACTGCTCTTGAGTAAGTTTAATGACAAGGGGTTAAAACAGAGGGTCCCTTTGGACCACAACTTTGATTAGCATGAGCTGGTTGACCTCAGTTTCCTGTTTACCTCAAAGAGTTGCTATGAAAATAAACTTTTAGAAAACAGAAGAGGCTGGGAATATGAAGATACTTGTTATCCATAAAGTTTATATAGATGTGAATGATGATAAATTCTCTTCTTTGTTGTAACCTTGCTAGTTTGGTTTGGGAAGCCAAAAGAAGTTAGAAACTTTTGCAAATGCCACAGGGTATGAGTGGCTGTTACATTTAATTGTATGATCAAGTTAATTAGGCCAAGTCACTTTAAAGAAAATAATTATTGGGGAGGAAAAAAATATATTGTTTTGTTTGCTTGGCATAGATAATGTCAATGTATAAGAAGACTCAATAGGCCGATTTTAAGTTTCCAAACCTGTAGTAAGATGCTAATTCCCTAAGTTCCTATTGAGAAATAATAGGGCTTTGGGTAACTGGATTACTCAAGTTGGGGACCATGTCTGAAGCTCCTAAAATAATGGTTCAGATATGGTGGCTCAAATTCAATAAGCCCAAATCTCTGTTTTGGAAATGGAATAGGCAACATAAACTAAATGGTTAAGCAGAAAGCAATTGAAAGGCTATTTAAGGATTAAATATAAGAAGACTAAAGCTAGCAAGACAATGCTAAGCAAAACCCCAAAAAAGGGGTGGGGGCTGGCTTGTGAAAATTTACACAAGTTTTGTGTCTTTTTAGGAAACAAACAAACAAACAAACTCTTAAACAGAAAACCATAAAAATCCTGGAGTTCATATGACTTATTCACCTTTCAGTTTGAAAAGAGGCTGGATATGAATGTTTTCAGTAGACTAACTGTCAGTTTTGTTGCAAGGTCAAATCGCAGTGTTGAATGATGAAAAAGAGCCATGAGCAGTGTCTATTTAAATCAGAAAGATTGAATGTCATGCCCTTCAGACTTTCAATTGTCTTGGCCATGGTCCTTGGCATTTTAACCTTGGTACCTGTCCTTAAGAGTGAAAAAACATTATAAAAAATTACAGGCCAGTCAGAAATAAAACAAAAGAAAATGGAAAAGAAGCTAGCAAACCATCAAATAACCCATTGTGGATAACTTAAAGTAGCATGAGATGTTACGGTTTCAGAACACACAGTTTTGAAATGAACAAATCTCCCTAGATCAATTTAATTTATTTCAGTGAAAATGTACAAGAATATAGAAACAAGATGGAAACAAAACAGCCATCTGTCTTATTTCCAAGAAGTCTTTGATCAATTCTATCTCAAAAGACATTCTTCTCAATAAGTAACAAAAGGGCAGATTTCAGAATAATATTTTGGTAGAAAAATAGCTGACTTTGAAGTAATTATCAATAATTCAGTCCCAACTAGGGCCATACATAAAATATAACAATAATTAGTCCTAGAATGTGTTATATTTTACAACTTATGATAATCCTTTTTTAAAAGTTGGAAATATCCTTATCAAATATACAGATAAAACTCACTGGGCAGAATTATTAATATTAATATAAAAGGAATAAATATATGTCAAGATGATATTATAAGCTTTCCAAGTTAACTATTGAAAAAAAGTGATAAAATTTGATGAACATAGGGAAGACAGCATAAACACTTGTTCAGAAAAGTGAAGGGGGAATTCCCTAATGGTCCAGTAATTCAGACTCTGTGCTTCCATTGCAGAGGGCACTGGTTTGATTCCTGGTTAAGACTAAAGAAAGTAAAATCTCACAAGCCACAGGGGCAACCAAAAACAAAAACAAAAACAAAAACAAACAAACAAACAAAAAAAAAACAGAAAGGGGAAATATTTGTGTAGAGGAACAAAAATTTAAATTTTTGTCAAAGAAGATCAAATTTTAATATAAAAGGTGGTGAAAATGAAGGACTCTCTCTTTATTATGGGTTATATGACAAAGGTTTCTGCCCCTCAGATTTTATGGCATTGAAATATCTGCATGCCTCTGTTTACATCCTTACCTGTCAGTCTCTGAGGTTCTTGAAGGCACTGACCAAACCTTAGTATACCCTTCCTTACACATTCCTGAAACCATAGAAGGCTTTAAGATCTCTTCATTTGTATTATTGAATAGCTCAATAATTTGTAGACAAAAATATCAACAATAACATGAGTGGTTAATTTGAGGTAGAGAGGCCTATGATGAATGTTCAGAAAATAATATAAAATATTTGAAAATAACCCCCAGGAAATATTTAAATTTGATGAAGATATAAATGAGAACAAATCCCTGAAAACCTTGAAATAAAGTGAAGAATTTGTTTTTGCCAGAAAATTCAGCTGTTATTACTAGTTTATTGCTGTCAAGCAGTTGTTGAATTTCTGTACACTGAGTTTAAAATTGCCTTTTAAATATTAACCTCATGTTAAGGAAAGTATGTTTAAAGTTTAGTTGATTAGCTCTAACTGATGGAGATAAGACTTCCAGTTCATTTCTTAAAATGTATCCCAATAGCAGCATGGTAGGCTATCACAGAAATAGCACTTTTCATTTAGGTGGAGTTATTGGGCTAACTGCTCATCAGCATTGCTTTTATTATAATAAACATAACATTCAAACCTCACATAGTATAGATCTTCAATGGTCTCAGAGATATGGGATGACTAATGCTTGTCCTTAAAGACATTAAGAATAGGCTTAGTTAAGGTCATGAACAAAAGGTAGCACCATTTAAACTTTGGTCATCCTAAAAGATATAACAGCTGTACATATGTGTTCTATGGAAAATTAAAATAATATAAAAATAAAAATGAACCTCACACTGGTCAGAATGGCCATCATTGAAAATTCAACAAATAATAAAAGCTGGAGAGGGTGTGGAGAAAAGGGAACCCTTTACTCTTGATGGGAATATAAGTTAGTGTAGCCAGTATGGAAAATTGTGGAGGTTCTTTAAAATACTGAAAATAGAATTGCCATGATCATATAGGACTTCCCTGGTGGCTCAGACGGTAAAGCATCTATCTACAATGCAGAAGACCTGGGTTCAATCCCCGGGTTGGGAAGATCCCCTGGAGAAGGGAATGGTAATCCACTCCAGTACTATTGCCTGGAGAATCCCATGGACAGAGGAGCCTGGTAAGCTACAGTCTATGGGGTTGTAAAGAGTCAGACACGACTGAGCAACTTCACTTTCATTTTCACTTTCTATGATTATGCAGTCCCACTCCTGGGCATATAACTGGGGAAAAGCTCTAATTAAAAAAAAAATATATGTACCCCAATATTTATTGCAACACTTTTATAATAGCCAAAATGTAGAAGTAACCATTGACAGATGAATTGATAAAGAATATATAAATATAAAAACATATATTATAAATTATAATGGAATACTACTCAGCCATAAAAACAAAATAATGCTGCTTGCAGCAACATGAATGGGCCTGGGGATTATACTGAGGTCAGACAAAGGAAGACAAATATCATATGGTACTATTTCTAGGTGAAATATTAAAAAAAAATGATACCAATGAACATACTGCTAAAATAGAAACTGATTCAAGTATGCAGAAAACAAACATGATTATCAAAGAGGAAAATGGAGGAGAAGATAAATTAAAAAATTGGAATTAGCAGATACAAACTACCATATATGAAACAGATGTCCAATAAGACCTATGGAATAATATTCAATAATATTAAGTACCTTATAATAACATATAATGGAAAATAATCTTAAAAATAATGTGTGTGTGTGTGTGTGTGTGTGTGTGTGTGTGTGGAACAGTCACATTGCTTTATACATGAAGCATTGTAAACCAACTATACTTTAATAAAACTTTTATTATGTAATTAATTAAAAAAATATTACCTGAGCAAATATATTTAAATATGTTCAAATCTGGCATTTTAACATGTGTATACAAGTTGAAAAATTGCTCAAACTCATGTCCATTCAGTCAGTGATGCCATCTAACCATCTCATTCTCTGTTGACCCTTTCTCCTCCTGCCCTCAATCTTTCTCAGCATCAGGGTCTTTTCAAATGAGTCAGCTTTTTGCATCAAGTGGCCAAAATATTGGAGCTTCAGCTTCAGCATCAGTCCTTCTAATGAATATTCAGGACTGATTTCCTTTAGGATAGACTGGATGGATCTCTTTGAAGTCCAACGGACTCTCAAGAGTCTTCTCCAACATCACAGTTCAAAAGCATCAATTCTTTGGTGTGCAGCTTTCTTTACAATCCATCTCTCACATCTATACATGACTACTGGAAAAAACCATAGCTTTGACTATATGGAACTTTGTTGGCAAAGCAATCTTCTGCTTTTTAATGTGTTGTCTAGGTTGGTCATAACTTTTCTTTCAAGGAGCAAACATTTTTTACTTTCATGGCTGCATTCACCATCTACAGTGATTTTGGAGCCCAGAAAAATAAAGCCAGCCACTGTTTCCCCGTCTATTTACCATGAAATGATGGGACCGGATGCCATGATCTTAGCTTTCTGAATGTTGAGTCTTAAGCCAACTTTTTCACTCTCCTCTTCCACTTTCATCAAGAAGCTCTTTAGTTCTTCTTCGCTTTCTGCCATAAGGATGATGTCATCTGCATATCTGAGGTTACTGATATTTCAAAAGCAGTGGCAGCGCGGTGCTGGAGAGGTGGCTGCATGGCGCTGGAGTAGACATGAGGACATAACTCATGTCTAAGATCAGAGAAGCCCCAGCAAGATGGTAGGCACTGGAGCAGTGGCTGTGCAGTGCTGGAGTGACTCTTTGGAAATACCCAATGCCCCAGATCAGATTAGCCCAGCAAGACGGTGGCACTACAGCAATTTTGAGGAGTTACCCCACATCCAAGGGCAAAGAAGTAGCCCCAGCAAAAGGATAGGAGGGACGAATTCAGGTTTAGAATCAAACGTTTAGAATCCCATTCCCACCAGAGATGCTCAGAGGGCTCAAACAAACCTTGTGTGCACCAGGACCTAGAGAACCCACAGAGTTGAGACAGAACTGTGTTTGAGCATCTCCTGTGGAGGCACAGGGCAGCAGTGGACTAGTATCTCCAAAGAGTCACTCCAGCACCGTGCAGACACCGCTCCAGTGCCTACCATTTTGCTAGGGCTTCTTTGACCTTGGACATAGGTATCTCCTCACAACCTGTAGGTGCAGGAGCTCTGGATGCAGCATGACTCGGGATACTGATGACTCGGGTATGGCATAAGCCATCTTGGAGGAGGTCTCTATTAACCCCACTAGAGAGCTGCCAGAACTTACATAGGACTGGGAAATAGACTCTTGGAGGGCACAACAGAAAGTTGTGCACCAGGACCCAGGAGAAAGAACAGTGACCCCACAAGAGACTTGCCTGTAAGTGTACAGGAGTCTCTGGCTAAGGCGTGGCTCGGTGGTAATCTCCTGAGGGTTGAGGGCACCGACTGTAGCAGTACATGCCTGGGATCTTTTGAGGGAGGTCATCATTATCTACATTTCCTCCGCCGTAGTTTGACCCCAAGGTAAATAGCAGGGAGGGAACACAGCTCCATTCATCAATAGAAAATTGGATTAAAGATTACTGAGCATGGCCCCACCCATCAGAACAAGACCCAGCAATCCCCGTCAGTCGGTCTCTCCCATCAGGAAACCTCTTATTCTTCTCCATCAGAGGGCAGACAGACTAAAAAATACCATCACAGAAAACTAACTAATCTAAATACATGGAACACAGCCTTGTCTAACTCAATTCAACTATGAGCCATTTTGTGCAGGGCCACCCAAGACTGACAGGTCATGGTGGAGAGTTCTAACAAAATGTGGTCCACTGGAGAAGGGAATGGCAAACCACTTCAGTATTCCTGCCTTCAGAACCCCATGAACAGTATGAAAAGCCAAAAAGATAAGACACTGAAAGATCAACTCCACAGGCTGGTAGGTACCCAATATGCTACTGGAGAAATAACTCCAGGAAGAATGAAGAGGTGGAGCCAAAGCAAAAACAACACCCAGTTGTGGATGATACTGGTGATAGAAGCAAAGTCTGATGCTGTGAAGAGTAATATTGCCTAGGAACCTGCAATGATAAATCCATGAATCAAGAAAAATTTGAAGTGGTCAAATAGGAGATGGCAAGAGTGAACATTGACATTTTAGGAATCAGCAAACTAAAATGGACTGGAATGGGTGAATTTAACTCAGATGACTATTATATCTCCTACTGTGGGCAGGAATTCCGTAGAGGAAATGAAATAGCCATCATCGTCAACAAAAGAGTCTGAAATGTGGTACTTCGAGGCAGTCTCAAAAAACACAGGATGACCTCTGTTCATCTCCAAGCCAAACCATTCAATATCATGGTAATCCAAGTTATGCCCCAACCAGTAACGCTGAAGAAGCTGAAGTTGAATGGTTCTATGAAGACCATAGGTTCTATGAAGACCTATACAAGGCGTATAGAATTAACACCCCAAAAAGATGTCCTTTTCATTATAGGGGACTGGAATGCAATAGTAGGAAGTCAAGAAACAGCTGAAAAAAACAGGCAAATTTGGCCTTTAGTACAGAATGAAGCAGGGCAAATGCTAATAGAGTCCTGCCAAGAGAATGCACTAGTCATAGCGAACACCCTCTTCCAACAACACAAGAGAAGACTCTGCACATGGGCATCACCAGATGGTCAACACCGAAATCAGACTGATTATATTCTTTGCAGCCAAAGATGGAGAAGCTCTACAAAGTCAGCAAAAATAAGACCAGGAGCTGACTATGGCTCAGATCATGAACTCCTTAATGCCAAATTCAGACTTAAATTGAAGAAAGTGGAGAAAACCACTAGATTGGTATGACCTAAATCAAATCCCTTATGGTTATACAGTGCAAGTGAGAAATAGATTAAAGGGATTAGGTCTGATAGACAGAGTGCCTGATAAACTATGGACAGAGGTTCATGACACTGTACAGAGGACATAGAGCAAGAACATCCCCAAGAATAATAAATGTAAAAAAGCAAAATAGTTGTCTTAGTAGGCCATACAAAGAGCTGTGAAAAGACGAGAAGCCAAAAGCAAAGGAGAAAAAGAATGATATATCCATTTGAATGCAGAGTTCCAAAGAATATCAAAGAGAGATAAGAAAGGCTTCCCCAGTGATCAGTGCATAGAAATAGAGGGAAAAAATAGAATAAGAAAGCCCAGAAATCTCCTCAAGAAAATTGGAGATTCCAAGGGAACATTTCATGCAAAGATGGGCTCGATAAAGGACAGAAATGGTATGGACCTAACTGGGGCAGAAGATGTTAAGAAGAGATGCAAGAATACACAGAAGAACTAAAAAAAAAAAAAAAAAAATCTTTACAACCCAGATAATCATGATGGTATGATCACTCACCTAAGCCAGACATCCTGGAATGTGAAGTCAAGTGGGCCTTAAGAAGCATTACTATGAACAAAGCTAGTGGAAGTGATGGAATTAAATTTGAACTATTTCAAATCCTAGAAGATGGTGCTGTGAAATGCTACAATTAATATGCCAACAAATTTGGAAAACTCAGCAGTGGCCACAGGACTGGAAAAAGTCAATTTTCATTCCAATCCCAAAGAAAGGCAATGCCAAAGAATGCTCCAACTACCGAACAATTGCACTCATCTCACACACTAACAAAGTAATGCTCAAAATTCTCCAAGTCAGGCTTCAATAGTATGTGAATCATGAACTTCCAGATGTTCAAGCTGGTTTTAGAAAAGGCAAAGGAACCAGAGATCAAATTGCCAACATCCGCTGGATCATCGAAAAAGCAAGAGAGGTCCAGAAAAACATCTATTTCTGCTTTATTGACTATTCCAAATCCTTTGACTGTGTGGATCATAATAAACTGTGGGAAATTCTGAAAGAGAGGGGAATACCAGACCACCTAACCTGTCTCTTGAGAAACCTGTATGCAGGTCAGGAAGCAACAGTTAGAACTGGACATGGAATAACAGACTGGTTCCAAATAGCAAAAAGAGTACATCAAGGCTGTATATTGTCACCTGATTATTTAAGTTATATGTAGAGTACATCATGAGAAATGCTAGAAGGAAGGAAGCACAAGCTGGAATCAAGGTTGCCAGGAGAAATATCAATAACCTTAGATATGCAGATGACACCACCCTTATGGCAGAAATTGAGGAAGAACTAGAGCCTCTTGATGAAAGTGAAAGAGGAGAGTGAAAAAGTTGGCTTAACATTCAACATTCAGAAAGCTAAGATCATGGTATCTGGTCCCATCACTTCATAGCAAATAGATGGATAAACAGTGGAAACAGTGGCAGACTTTTTTATTTTTTGGGCCTCCAAAATCACTATAGATGGTGACTGCAGCCATGAAATAAAAAGATGTTTACTCCTTGGAAGAAAAGTTACGACCATCCTAGCAGCATATTAAAATGCAGAGATATTACTTTGTCAACAAAGGTTTGTCTAGTCAAGGCTATGGTTTTTCCAGTGGTCATGTATGGATGTGAGAGTTGGATTATAAAGAGAGCAGTAGTATAAAGAGTTGGAGTATAAAGAGCACCAAAGAATTGATGCTTTTTTTTAATTTAAATTTATTTATTTTAATTGGAGGCTAATTACTCTACATTACTGTATTGGTTTTGCCATACATCAACATGAATCTGCCACGGGTGTACATGTGTTCCCAATCTGAACCCCCCACCCAGCTCCCTCACCATACCATTCCTCCGGGTCATCCCAGTGCACCAGCCCCAAGCATCCTGCACCCTGCATCGAACCTAGACTGGCAATTTGTTTCTTATATGATACTATACATCTCCCAAATCATCCCACCCTCTCTCTCTCCCACAGAGTCCAAAAGACTGTTCTATGCATCTGTGTCTCTTTTGCTGTCTCACATACAGGGTTATCGTTACCATCTTTCTAAATTCCATATATATGCGTTCAGTTCAGTTCAGTTCAGTCACTCAGTCATGTCTGACTCTCTGCGACCCCATGAATAGCAGCACACCAGGCCTCCTTGTCCATCACTATCTCCCAGAGTTCACTCAGACTCATGTCCATCGAGTCAGTGATGCCATCCAGCCATCTCATCCTCTGTCATTCCCTTTTCCTCCTGCCCTCAATCCCTCCCAGCATCAGAGTCTTTTCCAATGAGTCAACTCTTCGCATTAGGTGGTCAAAGTACTGGAGTTTCAGCTTTAGCATCATTCCTTCCAAAGTAATCCCAGGGTTGATCTCCTTCAGTATGGACTGGTTGGATCTCCTTGCAATCCATGTATACTGTATTGGTGTTTTTCTTTCTGGCTGTATAATCAGCTCCAGTTTCATCCACCTCATTAGAACTGATTCAAATGTATTATTTTTAATGGATGAGTGGGCATATGTCATTTTTAATGCTGATGGACATCTAGGTGGCTTCCATGTCCTGGTTATTATAATAGTGCTGTGATGAACATTGGGGTTCACGTGTCTCTTTCAATTCTGGTTTCCTCAGTGGGTATGCCCAGCAGTGGGATTGCTGGGTCATAAGGCAGTTCTATTTCCAGTTTTTTAAGAAATCTCCACACTGTTCCCAAAATAGTGGCTGTACTAGTTTGCATTCCCACCAACAGTGTAAGAGGGTTCCCTTTTCTCCACACCCTCTGCAGCATGTATTGCTTGTAGACTTTTGGATCTCAGCCATTCTGACTGGTGTGAAATGGTACCTCATTGTGGTTTTGATTTGCATTTCTCTGATAATGAATGATTTTGAGCATCTTTTCAGGTGTTTGTTAGCCATCTGTATGTCTTCTTTGGAGAAACGTCTATTTAGTTCTTTGGCTCGTTTTTTGATTGGGTCGTTTATTTTTCTGGAATTGAGCTGCAGGAGCTGCTTGCATATTTTTTGAGATTAGTTGTTTGTCAGCTGCTTCATTTGCTTATTATTTTCTCCCATTCCAAAGACTGTCTTTTCACCTTGCTTATAGTTTTGCTTATTCTTGCTTTTATTTCCAATATTCTGGGAGATGAGTCATAGAGGTTCCTGCCGTGATTTATTTCGAAGAGTGTTTTGGTTATGTTCTCCTGTAGGAGTTTTATAGTTTCTGGTCTTACATTTATATATTTAATCCATTTTGAGTTTATTTGTGTGTGTGTGGTGTTAGAAAGTGTTCTAGTTTCATTCTTTTACAAGTGGTTGATCAGTTTTCCCAGCACCACTTGTTAAAGAGTTGTCTTTAATCCACTGTATATTCTTGCCTCCTTTGTCGAAGATAAGGTGTCCATAGGTGTGTGGATTTATCTCTGGGCTTTCTATTTTGTTCCATTGATCTATATTTCTGTCTTTGTGCCAGTACCATACTGGCTTAATGACTGCGGCTTTGTAGTAGAGCCTGAAGTCAGGCAGGTTGATTCCTCTAGTTCCTTTCTTCTTTCTCAAGATTGTTTTGGCTCTTCGAGGTTTTTTGTTTTTTCCATACAATTGTGAAATTATTTGTTCTAGCCCTGTGAAAAAATACCATTGGTAGCTTGATAGGGGCAATCCATATCAAGAATTGCTGCTTTTGATCTGTTGTATTGGAGAAGATTCTTGAGAGTCCGTTGAACTGCAAGGAGATCCTATCAGTCCATTCTAAAGGAAATCAGTCCTGCATGTTCATTGGAAAGACTGATGTTGAAGCTGAAACTCCAATACCTTGGCCACCTGATGGGAAGAGCTGACTCATTTTAAAGACCCTGATGCTGGGAAATATTGAAGACAGGAGGAGAAGGGGCGACAGAGGATGAGTTGGTTGGATGGCATCACTGACTCAATGGACATTAATTTGAGTAAACTCCGAGAGTTGGTGATGGATAGGGAGGCCTGGAGTGCTGCAGTCTATTGGGTTGCAAGGAGTCATACACAACTGGGCGATCAAACTGAATTTAACTGAGCATGGCCCCGCCCATCAGAATAAGACCCATTTACCCCCTCAGTCAGTCTCTCCCATCTGGAAACTTTCAGAAGCCTCTTACCCTTCTCCATCAGAGGGCTGACAGAATGAAAACCACAATCACAGAAAACTACCAATCTGATCACATGGACCAAACTCTTGTCTAACTCAATGAAACTATCAGCCATGTCGTGTAGGGCCACACACAACAGACAGGTCATAGTGGAGAGTCCTTACAAAATGTGGTTCACTGGATAAGGGAATGCAAACCACTTCGGTATTCTCGCCTTGAAAACCCCATGAACAGTATGAATAGGCAAAAATATAGGGCACTGAAAGATGAACTCCCCAGGTCAGTAAATGTCAAATATGCTACTGGAGGTCAGTGGGGAAAGAACTCCAGAAACAATGAAGAGATGGAGCCAAAAAATAAACAGCACCCAGTTGTCGATGTGACTGGTGATAGAAGTGAAGTTCGATGCTGTAAAGAGCAATATTGCATAGGAACCTGGAATGTTAAGTCCATGAATCAAAACAAATTTGAAGCAGTCAAACAGGAAATAACAAGAGGAACGTTGACATTCTAGGAATCAGCTAACTAAAATGGACTGGAATGGGTGAATTTAACTCAGATGACCATTATATCTACTACTGTGGGCAAGAATCCCTTAGAAGAAATGAAGTAGCCATCATAGTCGACCAGAGTCTGAAATGCAATACTTGGATGCAATCTTAAAAATGACAGAATGATCTTTGCTCAAAATATTAAGAGTTTCCAAATTGTCTTCTGAATATGATCAAGAAATTTAACCCAGGTGAATCTGAAGGATGAACAACGAAACAAGAGAGCAATTGATTGGGGAGAATGCAAGATTCAGGCACATAAAAGTACAGTATCAGAACATTTTGGCAGAAGACACTCAGAAATATTTTGTGTAAGAAGATTTAGTTAACCACCATGACTTCATCCACAAGGTGAAATTCACCCACTCTTATACCCATTTACCAGTATTGATGATCTGCCCAGAATATACTATCTGATAGTTTATCCTTCTTCAGCAGTATAGTTACTTAGTTGCTATAGTTTGTCTGAATAGCTAATGGCATAGATTAGAGTTCCAGAGCAAGGAAACTATGTTTGCTTTAATAAATGAATAGCCTGAAGAATTAATAAAACATCATTTCCCCCAAGATTTGAGGGCAAACACTGCCTGTTTTCTCTAACTCCCCATCAACAGCAAAATCATCTTTCCTACCATATGCTGAGTCACAATTTAAGATTTTTACAAAATGAATTCTAGACATTCATATTGCCAGTTTCCACATACAGCAACTGAAAGGCTAAATAAAGTCAAAAGTATAAGGTCAAGTGTTTAAGGGTTAGAATTTGAACCCAGGTAGGTCTGAATGGGGTAAGCAGGGAAACAGGAGATGAAGTAAAGCTCCTGTGCATCACTAAGTCTTCTTCAAGCTTTCCTTCCTTTCTTACTCCTTGAGGCAAGAAGTTCTAGTTACAAATGTCTGTAGGAGTCATGGAATATATTACCTCTCTTCTCTTGATTATTTTGATCTCTTTTCATCCTCCTAAATGTTGTTAAAGATACCTCATTGTCTTAGCCTTAGTACTCATATTCTTTTGTCAGGAGGAGATTTCCCACTGGGTCCACTCAAATAAATGACCTTATATCTTGGGACCCTCCTCCCTCTGGGAAGGAGAAAAGAGAGAAGGCAGAGGAAATAATGGATTATCAAGGTAGATCCAAAAATAGGAAAAAAAAATTGGAGAATCAGAATTAATGCATGTGAAAGTTGAGAAAAACTTAGGGAATGTAGTGCTGTATCTTTTATATTTCAGGAATTTGCATTGGTGAGAGATAGACTATTAGTTTTAGGAAACACGTTTCTGAGTAGTTCTGTGGCCACTGGTACAGCCTACCACATATGATCACTATCCTTGAAGATTGGTTTTAAATAGGTTAGCAATATTTACTGGAAAGATGAGAGTGCATTTCTGCACATAAAAGAGAGCCCAGATGCTGTGCTAATCAGAGAGCAAGCAAAGGTCAAAGAGGAGATGAAAATATTGTCATTTAATTGTCAAAGTTTACACGAATGATACAAAAGATTTTTTAAAATGAAACTGTAACTCAGATTGGAACTTGAGCCCACAGTCTTTTAACTAAGATCATAAACCTGGTTTTACTGGATCTCAGGTTCTTGATGTCTCATTAGAGAAAGAATTCAGTGACAGAGACAGTCATAGATAAGGAACAGATTTATTTAGAGAAAAACACACTCCATAGAAAGAGTATGGATCATCTCAGAAAGTGAGAATAACCTTGAATATCGCGTGGTTAATTTTTATCAACTGGGTAATCTCATAAGGCTAATAAATGGGAGGACTATTCCAACTATTTGGAGGGAGAGGCATAGATTTCCAGGAATTGGGCCAATGCCCACTTTTTGGTCTTGAATGATTAGCCTTAGAACTGGAATAATACTGGTGGATGTGTCACTTTGTTTAGGCTAATGTATTACAATAAGCATATGATGAGGTTCACAATTAACTAGAAGATGAATATTCCTCCATCTTGGACCTGATTGATTCTAACCATTTTCATCTATCATATGGCTATGTCATTCTTTTAAAGGCTGTGCCCTGCTGTCTTCCTTCCTATTTAAGAAAAAAAGAATATGACATTAAACTAAAGGAAAAAAAAGATGATGAACACTCCATTAAATGTGTGAAACCCCTCTGATTAAGCAGAATTCTTCTTTTAATGAACTGTGTGGGCCCATAGGTCTTTTGCCATTCTGGGCTTCATTTTCCCTTAAAAAGAAGGAATTAGGTAAGATGTATTATGAGGATCTTCCTAACTCAATTTATGACTTGAAGACTTTATTTTTTATTTATCAATTTTTGAGTTGGGGGATAATCGTTCTAAAATGTTTATATATCAGTTCAGTTCAGGTCAGTTCAGCTGCTCAGTCATGTCTGACTCTTTACGACTCATGGCCTGCAGCATGCCACGCTTCCAGGTCCAACATCAACTTCCAGAGCTCACTCAAACTCATGTCCATTGAGTTAGCGATGCCATCCAACTATCTCATTCTCTGTCATCCCCTTCTCCTCCCACCTTCAATCTTTCCCAGCATCAGGTTCTTTTCCAAGGACTCATTACTTCATATCAGGTAGCCAAAATATTGGTGTTTCAGCTTCAGCATCAGTCCTTCCAATGAATATTCAAGACTGATTTCCTTTAAGATGGACTGGTTGGATCTCTTTGCAGTCCAAGGAACTCTCAAGAGTCTTCTCCAACACCACAGTTCAAAAGCATCAATTCTTCAGCACTCAGCTTTATTTATAGTCCAATTCTCACATCCATGTGTGACTACTGGAGAAAACATAGCTTTGACTAAATGGACCTTTTTTGGCAAAGTAACGTCTGCTTTTTAATATGCTGTCTAGGTTGGTCATAGTTTCTCTTCCAAGGAGCAAGTGTCTTTTAATTTCATGGCTGCAGTCACTATCTACAGTGATTTTGGAGTTAAAAAAATAAATAAATAAACTCTGTCACTGTTACCACAGTTTTCCCTTCTATTTGCCATGAAGTGATGGAACCGGATGTCATGATCTTGCTTTCTGAATGTTGAGTTTTAAGCCAACTTTTTCACTCTCCTCTTTCACTTTCATCAAGAGGCTCTTTAGTTCTTCTTTACTTTCTGCCATAAGAGTGGTGTCATCTGCATATCTGAGGTTATTGACATTTCTCCTGGCAATCTTGATTCCAGCTTGTGCTTCATCCAGCCCAGCATTTATCATGATGTATGCATATAAGTTAAATAAGTAGGGTAACAATATACAGCCTTGATGTACTCCTTTCTCTATTTGGAACCAGTCTGTTGTTCCATGTCCAGTTCTAACTGTTGCTTCCTGACCTGTAGACAGATTTCTCAAGAGACAGGTTTGTGTGTCTGGTAGTCCCATCTCTTTCAGAATTTTCCACAGTTTATTGTGATTCACACAATCAAAGAATTTGGCATAGTCAATAAAGCAGAAACAGATATTTTTTTCTGGAACTCTTTTGCTTCTTCAATGATCCAACAGATGTTGGCAATTTGATCTCTGGTTTCTCTGCATTTTCCAAATCCAGCTTGAACATCTGGAAGTTCACGGTTCATGTATTATTGAAGCCTGACTTGGAGAATTTTGAGCATTGTTTTGCTAGCATGTGAGATGAATGCAATTGTGTGGTAATTTGAGCATTCTTTGGCATTTCCTTTCTTTGGAAATGGGATGAAAATTGACCTTTTCCAGCCCTGTGGCCACTGCTGAGTTTTCCAAATTTGCTAGCATATTGAGTGTAGCACTTTCACAGCATCATCTTTTAGGATTTGAAATAGCTCAAATGGAATTCCATCACCTCCACTAGCTTTGTTTTTGTGATCACTACTTTGTTTGTAATGATGTTTCCAAGGCAAACCATTCAATATCATGGTAATCCAAGTCAATGCCCCAAACAATAAAGCTGAAGTTGAACAGTTCTATGAAGAGTAACAAGAACTTCTAGAACTAACACCTAGGTCATTATAGGGGACCTGAATGCAAAGGTAGGAAGTCAAGACCTACCTGGAGTAACACGTAAATTTGGCCTTGGGTACAAAATGAAGCAGGGCAATGGCTAACAGAGTTTTGCCAAGAGAACACACTGGTCACAGCACACACTCTCTTTCAACAACACAAGAGAGAACTCTACACATGGACATCACTAGATGTTCAATACAAATATTAGGTTGATTACATTCTTTGCAGCCAAAGATGGAGAAGCTCTCTACAGTCAGCGAAAACAGGACCGGGAGCAGGCTGACTCAGATCATGAACTCCTTATTGCAAAATTCATACATAAATTGAAGAAAGTAGGGAAAACTACTAGACCATTCATTCAGATATGACCTAAAACAAATCCCTTATGATTATACAATGGAAGTGACAAATAGATTCATGGTATTAAGTCTGATAGAGTGAATGAAGAACTATGGACGCAGGTTCATGACATTGTACAGGAGGCAGTGATCAAGACCATTCCCAAGAAAAAGAAATGCAACAAGGCAAAATGGTTGTGTGACAAGGCTGTACAAATAGCTGATTAAAGAAGAGAAGATAAATGCAGAGGTGAAAAGAAAATATATACCAATTTGAATGCAGAGTTCCAAAAAATAACAAGGGGAGGTAAGAAAACCTTCCTCAGTGATTAATGCAAAGAAACAGAGGAAAACAATAGAATGGGGAAGACTAGAGATCTCTTCAAGAAAATTAGAGATAACAAGGGAACATTTCATGCAAAGATGGACACAATAAAGGACAGAAATTGTATGGACCTAACAGAAGCAGAAGATATTAAGAACAGGTGGCAAGAGTATACAGAAAACCATACAAAAAAGACCTTTATGACCCAGATAACCACAAGGATGTGATCACTCATCTAGAGCCAGACATCCCAGAGTGCAAAATCAAGTGAACCTTTGAAGAATCACTACACACAGAAGTGTTTCTTAAATAACCAATGAGTTGATTGAGGTTAAGATGGAGACACACATTGATAAGTTTCTGAAAAAGTTTTTAAAAATTAGGACCAAACTAAATATTAATGTAAAGAATATTTGATTTATGTTGAAATTTAAACATTAGGTACTATGCTAGAAACTTAATACAACAGCCTTATGAAATGGGCATCATTATTATTATTTATTTATTTATTTCCTAGTTTTCAGATAAGGAAACAGTTTTTGAGAGCATTAAGGTCTTAGAGCAAAGACTCAAGAACACGTCTTGAGTCCAAATCCCATAATCTCAAGTATTGTGTTCTATTTCTATGTAGTAGCCAGTAGAAAAATATATGCACTGAGAAAGCCTGGGCTGTGGTCTGATAATATCAGTTCTTAATACTGGATGAGCACGTGCAGCCTCAAATACTGTCATCATATCAGATACAGTCACATGAAGCAGGTAATTCACCAAGAGATTAAGTACTTTGCTCTGGGTCAAACAACAAGTTAAATTACCCAACAATTAGAATGCAAGTTAAAGGTGCATGGACCTATAAACTGGGCTGTTTTCCAAGCCTAAAAGTCACTGAGCTACAAACTCAGCAGTGGCCACCTTTCAACAGTGATGGGGTCACAAGAGCAAACTAGCTGATACAGTATTGAATTTTTAATCATTGGGGACCTAACCACCATCTATATATTTTTATTCTTTTCTTTCTTTCTTAAACTTTGAGAGAAATGGATACTATTATTCAAATTGCAAAAATAAAGCATAAATATGCTGGGCACACACTGCTCTTTCCATCACATCCCCAGCAAACCCCAAAAGAAAATCACAATTTGGAGATTATAGACTGTAAAAATAAGTAACAGAAGTCTTGGAATACACTAAGCCAAATATATTTATTTTTTTCAGATGAGAAAGCTGCGAACTTCCATGAAATGCTCATTCACTCCCAACTGGTTACTAAATACTCAATGTGGGCTTAAGAAAGATGTTTTGTCTAGATCCTCAGGTGTTTCATCTGTAAAAGAGGGATAGTAATAAAGCCAGTACATGAGGTACCATCTTACACCAGTCAGAATAGAAGTTATTAAAAATCTGCAAATAATAAATGCTGAAGAGGATGTGGAGAAAAGGGAACACTTGTGCACAGTGATGGGAATGTGGTGCTGGTTTTGTTGCCAAGTTACATCCAACTCTTATTACCCCATAAACTGTAGCCCCTCAGGCTCCTCTGTTCATGAAATTTTCAGGGCAAGAATACTGGAGTGAGTAGCCATTTCCTTCTCCAGAGGATCTTCCTGACACAGGAATCAAACTCGAGTCTCCTGCATTGGAGGCAGTCTCCTGAATTAAATGCAGATTCTTTACTGGCTGAGCCATCAGGCAAATGGAAATGTAAATTGGTGCAGTCATTTTGGAAAACAGTATGGGGTTTACTCAAAATACTGAAAATAAGAGTTGCCACATGACTCAGTAATCCCACTCCTGGGATATATCCAGACAAAACTACAACTCAGAAAGATACATGTGCTTATAGATTCATAGCAGCACTATTCACAAAGACAAGACATGGAAACCACCTAACTATCCATGGGCAGATAAATGGATAAAGAAGATGTGGTTCACATATACAATGGAACTCAGCATGTGTGCTCAGTTATGTCTGAACCTTTGCAACCTCATCAACTGTAGCCCACCAGGCTCCTCTGTCCATGGGATTTCCCAGGCAATAATACTGAAGGGCTTACCATTTCCTACTCCAGGGGACAATGGAATACTACTCAGTCATAAAAAATTAAACAATGCTATTGGCAGCAAAATGGATGGATGTAGAGATTATCATATTAAGTGAGATCAGAAGAGAAAGAAAAATGCCATATGATGTCACTTAAATGTAGAATCTAAAATATTGCACAAATGAACCTATCTACAAAAGAGAATCAAACTCACAGACATACAGAACAGACTTGTTACCAAGGAGGAGGGGGTTGGAGGAGGAGTGGAGTGGGAGTATGGGGTTCAGTTCAGTTCAGTTCAGTTCAGTCGCGCAGTCGTGTCCGACTCTTTGCGACCCCCTGAATCGCAGTACACTAGGCCTCCCTGTCCATCACCAACTCCCGGAGTTCACTCAGACTCACGTCCATTGAATCCGTGATGCCATCCAGCCATCTCATCCTCGGTCGTCCCTTTCTCCTCCTGCCCCCAATCCCTCCCAGCATCAGGGTCTTTTCCAATGAGTCAACTCTTCGCATAAGGTGCCCAAAGTACTGGAGCTTCAGTTTTAGCATCATTCCTTCCAAAGAAATCCCAGGGCTGATCTCCCTCAGAATGGAATGGTTGGATCTCCTTGCAGTCCAAGGGACTCTCAAGAGTCTTCTCCAACACCACAGTTCAAAAGCATCAATTCTTCTGCGCTCAGCCTTCTTCACAGTCCAACTCTCACATCCATACATGACCACAGGAAAAACCATAGCCTTGACTAGACGGACCTTAGTCGGCAAAGTAATGTCTCTGCTTTTGAATATACTATCTAGGTTGGTCATAACTTTTCTTCCAAGGAGTAAGCGCCTTTTAATTTCATGGCTGCAGTCACCATCTGCAGTGATTTTGGAGCCCNCTTCTTGCTATTCTTTGGAAGTCTGCATTTAGATGCTTATATCTTTCCTTTTCTCCTTTGCTTTTTGCTTCTCTTCTTTTCACAGCTATTTGTAAGGCCTCCCCAGACAGCCATTTTGCCTTTTTGCATTTCTTTTCCATGGGGATGGTCTTGATCCCTATCTCCAGGTGACAAAACTATTGAAGTTTCAGTTTCAGCATCAGTCCTTCCAATGAGTATTTAGTATTGATTTCCTTTAGGATTTATTGGTTTGATATCCTTGCTGTCCAAGAGACTCTCAAGGGTCTTCTCCAACATCACAGTTTGAAAGCATCAATTTTTCAGCTCTCAGCCTTACTTACGGTCCAACTTTCACATCCATACATGACTACTGGAAAAACCAAGGCTTTGACTAGTTGTATTTTTGTTGGCAATGTAATGTCCCTGCTCTTTAATATGATGTCTAGATTTGTCATAGCTTTTCTTCCAAGGAGGAAGTATCTTTTAATTTTGTGTCTGCAGTCATTATCTACAACGGTTTGGAACCCAGGAAAATGAAATCTGTCACTGTTTCCACGTTCCCATGTACTTGCCATGAAGTGATGGGATCAGGGGCATGATCTAAGTTTTTTGAGTGTTGAGTTTCAAGCCAGCTTTTTCACTCTCCTCTTTCACCTTCATCAAGGGACTCTAGTTCCTCTTCACTTTCTGCCATTAATGTGGTATTGTCTGCATATCTGAGGTTGTTATTTCTCCTGGCAATATTGATTCCAGCTTGTGCTTCAGCTAGCCCCATACTTCACATGATGTACTCTGTATATAAGTTAAATAAGCAGGATGACAACATGCAGCCTTGATGTACTCCTTTCTCAATTTTAAACAAGCCCATTGTTTCACATCCATTTCTAATAGTTACTTCTCAACCTGCGTACAGGTTTCTCAGGAGACAGGTAACATAGTCTAGTATTCCTATCTCTTTAAGAGTTTTCCACAGTGTGCTGTGATCCACAGGGTCAAAGGCTTTTGCACAGTCAATGAAACAGAAGTAGATTTTTTTTTTTTTAAATTCTCTTGCTTTTTCTATGATCAAGCAGATGTCAGTAATTTGATCTCTGGTTCCTCTGCCTTTTTGAAAACTAGCTTGAACGTTGGAAAGTTCTTGGCTCATGTATTGTTGAAGCCTAGCCTGAAGGATTTCGAGCATTACATTGCTAGTGTGTGAAATTAGTGTACTGGTGTGGTAGTTTGAACATTCTTTGGCACTGCCTTTCTTTGAGATTGAAAAGAAAACTGACATTTCCAGTCCTATGTCACTGCTGAGTTTTGTAAATTTGATGTCATACTTAGTGTGCCACTTTAACAGCATCAATTTTTAGCATTAGAAATAGCTCAGCTGGAATTCCATCATTTTCAATAGCTTTGTTCATAGTATTGCTTCCTAAGGCCCACTTGACTTCATATTTGAGGATGCCTGTCTCTAGGTGAGTGACACCACCATCGTGGTTATCTGGTACATTAAGACTTTTTTTTTTTTTTTTTTTGTCCAATTCTTCTGTGTACTCTGCCACCTCTTCTTAATCTCTTCAGTTTCTATTAGGTCTTTGCTATTTCTATCCTTTATTGTGCCCAATTTGCACAAATGTTTCTTTGGAATCTCTAATTTTCTTGAAGAGATCTCTGGCATTTCCCATTCTATTGTTTTCTTCTATTTCTTTGCATTGTTCATTTAAGGCTTTCATATCTCTCTTTGTTGTTCTCTGGATCTCTGCATTCAGTTGGGTTTATATTTCCCTTTCTCCTTTGCCTTTTGCTTCTCCTCTTTTCTCAGCTATTTTTAAAGGACTCCTCAGACAATCACTTTGCCTTCTTGCAGTTTTTTTTTTTTTTTTCCCTTTGGGATAGTTGTGGTCAGCACCTCCTGTACAATGTTATGAATTTCTGTCCATAGTTTTTCAGGCATACTGTCTACCAGATCTAGTCCCTGAATCTATTCATCACCTAACTGTATAACCATAGGGATTTGATTTAGGTCATGTCTAAATGGCCTATTGGTTTCCCTACTTTCTTCAATTTGAGAATGAATTTTGCAATAAGGAGCTCAGGATCTGAGCCACAGTCAGCTCCATTTCTTATTTTTACTGCCTATATGGAGCTTCTCTATCTTTGGCTACAAAGAATATAATCATTCTGATTTCAGTATTGACCATCTAGTGATGCCCACTTCTAGAGCTGTCTCTTGTGCTATTGGAAGAGGGTGTTTGCTATGACTAGTAATTTCTATTGACAAAACTCTGTTAGCCTTTGCCCTACTCCCTTTTGTACTCCAAGGCCAAACTTGCCTGTTACTCCAGGTATCTTTTGACTTCCTACTTTTGCATTCCTATACACTATGATGAGAAGAATATCTTTTATTGGTGCTAGTTCTAGGAAGTCTAGTACGTCTTCATATAACTGCTCAACTTAAGCTTCTTTGGCATTAGTGGTTAGGACATATAGTTGAATTACCATGGTGTTAAACAGTTTGCCTTGGAAACAAATGGAGATTATTTTTTGTCATTTTTGAGATTGCACCCAATAATTGCATTTGGACTCTTTTTGATCATGAAGGTTGCTCCATTCCTTCTAAGGTATTCTTGCCCACAGTAGTAGATAGTGTTCATCTGAATGAAATTTGTCTGTTCTTGTCCGTTTTAGTTCATTGATTCCTAAAATGTCTGTGTTCACTCTTGCCGTCTCCTGCTTGACCACATCAATTTACCTTGATTCATGGACCTAACATTTCAGGTTCTTCTGCAATATTGTTCTTTAAATCATTGGACATTACTTTCACCACCAGATACATCCATAACTGGGCATCATTTCTGTTTAGCTCAGCTTCTTTATTCTTTCTGGAGCTATTTCTCACTTTTCCTTAGTAGCATATTGGAAACCTACCAACCTGGAGGACACATCTTTCAGTATCATATCTTTTTGCCTTTTCATACTGTTCACAGGGTTCTCAAGGAAAGAATACTGAAATGGTTTGCCATTTCCTTCTCCAGGGGACCACGTTTTGTCAGGCCCTGACTAGCAGGGACATGACCGTCAGCTGCTCCACATAGCTGGATGACATTTCTGGTGTCCTTGTTATCTCACTTCATTGAATGTCCTCATTGAGTGTGCAAAACTTCACTGGCTTTTGAATATTGGTCAGTGTGCCACCTGGGGGCTGAGGCAGAGGCCCTGCTGGAGTCACTGGAAAAGGTTTCTGGGAAAGACTGGATCCGATATTGGACGACACTTGGGAGTGGAGGAAACTCTGGCGTCTTCACTGCCATTTGCTGTTTGGGACCAATCTGCCCCCCAAGAACTGAGGACACCCTGGGCTCTTTGCTTTCATTGGTATGATTGTGAGTAATGTGAAGACAATAAGGCCGGATTCAGAAGAGTTGAGTAGCTTGTCAAAAGTGAAGAAGGTGGTAAGGAAAATATCTAAGATTCACATGTAGTTTACTGTCTCCAAAGCCATTTCTCCTCTTTTACCAAATGCTGTCCTTATTGTGCTAGATGATCTCTTGAGATACTTTCTAACCCTGACATCTCTAATACTCCAGTGTGGTAACTGGTCGGAAAACAGAATTGATTTTTGGTTCACATCTGAGGTCAGTTTGCAATGGGCACAGTCTATTTTTATTATCTCTGTCTTCTCTGAGAAAGTAGACTGCAGGGATATAGGATGACCTTATAGCATCTTCCCTTCTCCATTGCCTTCCTGATGCTGCCAATAACATTAAGGTTTATTCTCTACCTTTCTCACTTGAATTCCTTCCACCTTTCACCTCTTTACCACAAATGCAAAAGCAGAAGCTCTAACTTAGCTGTTAGACATTGATATCTGTCTTGTCTAGAAAATATCAAGAAAATATTACATTTTACGTAGTGTTTCTTGGAGTAAATAAAACAATACTCATTGAGTGCCAACTCATCAGGTGTTCTGTTAGAATCATTTCATATATAATTTCACCTAATTGTCAGTAACAAAAGCACCAACTGACTTTCTAATAATGCATTTTCTGAAGGCAACTCCAACTTATAGGCCTGTAGATAGACATAATCCAGAAAAGATAAACAGAAATACTGTTTGTTTGCTTGACTTTGCTTCTATTCATGAGGAGTCCTACTCTCCACTCCCCAAGTTAGGTGTTCTTTTCAAAATGGAAGGACTGAAATCCAAAGAATGTAAACATTCTCCTCAAAATCAGACAGATTGTGAGTTTCATTCAAACTGAGTGTTTCTTGCTCTAGTATAATTCACATAGTCTCTATTCTTCACATTCTCTCTGTCTTGAAGGTGTTTACTCTGTGTCAGCCCTGTTCTAGGTACTAGAAACAGAGCTGAGAAGAAACCCCAATCCCTGCTCTTGATGACCTAATACTCTGAGTGAGAAACAACTGAAAATAAATGAAGAAATGAATATATAATGACAGATGACTTTGTGTCATGCTAGGTATTATGAAGAATACAACTTCATGATGTGTATTAGACAGTGAAAAGACTTAGAGTGTGCAATTCAAATGGGTTAAAGAGAAAGTATTTAATTAGAGGCTCATGTGCTAGAAAGAAGCAAACAGAATATTATCTGCAGGACGTGTTCTGCTGAGAGAAAGAGCTAGTACAAAGGCCCTGATGCAGGATTTGTTACCTGAAAACTGGGTTCATCTCTTTGTAGTTGTTAAGCCAATAAACACAACCAAACCAAAGCTCAGGCTAATGAAGAATTTATTATTCCTTTCAGCAAGTAAGGAGAACAATAGGGATCCTTCCCAAAGCAGTGTTTCCACAAACAGCAAAATTGGGAAGCTTCAAGCTAAGACACATTAATGAGGGAGCTTTATAAGAAGAGAATTCAGCATGGAACTGGGGCTAAGGTCTACAGAGTCCAAGCATTAGCTGACTAAATTTAAAAGGATCAGCAGCATCATTCCATCCTCCACCTAGGTTTCTGCAGAACTCAAAGTTATATCATTATGTATCCCGTGAGGAACCAGGACCCTTTCCCAAAATTGCACTATCGTTTCTTGACTTCTCCTCTCTTGTTTACATATTCCCTTCTTTAAGATCATTAATTATCAGACCTGTTCAAGGGCAAGCAGTGCAGCTAAGCTTAGGTCACAGTATGGCTTAGGTAAAAATGAGCTCTCTTATGTCAGGAAAATCTTTTCTGGTTCTCTTTCTCTGGGGACTCCCTAACCCATCTACTTACAGAGTAAGCTGATATGTTCAAGATACAGACAAAAGATACATTCAGAGAGTTTGAAAAGCTGTTCTCTCTTGCCCTCTTGTCATTAATGAGAGTTACTGTAGCTTAGACTAGAAGGGAGGCTTATTCCCTGAACCAGTAGAAGAACACAATCTCCATCTGGGAGCCATGGCACCATTCATCACTCCTGCAGGGTGACTGCCCACTCTTTGCTGGGCAAAGGTCAGTTCTGCAAACAGAGACCAGTTCAGGCTCTCTCTCCCTGGAGGATCTCTATAACCCTCAAAGCAATGTGGTTTTGTTTTTAAATGACAGAAATGGCCTTTCATTGCATAGATTCTTAGCAAAAGTCATGAAATTACAGAAGAAATTGCCATAATTACTTGCAGGAAGCCCCAAAAGGGAGAAGAATAAACAAAAGGGCTGAAGGGAAAGAACAAGTCATTTTAGTTGCCATTAAGCTGACTTTTCTTCATTTCCTATAAGGTCACATTCAAAACTTTCTTTGTATTTGAATTGGCTTACCCTGGTTGGTTGTTTACTATAGGAAAATGATCACCTTTTCCATTATTTCTCCAGTTAAGTCAGTGCTGTTGATGACAATAGAGAAGATGAAGCAAAATCATTTGGGATTTTGCTCCCTGATATAGTACATGGTCTGGTAAATCACATTAAACACAAAGCATAGAGGATGTCTTAATTCTGATGAAATGATCTACTCTTTCCTTTTCCCTTAATCTCTACTATCCCTGCCTTTGCAGGAAAGTAATGGATAAAAAATATATGATGATGTTCAAAGCAAAAGAATTTAGAGTATTTCAGGTAACATATACCCCTAGGAGAGTCATACATTTTCAGGTCTGAAAAAGCTAATCAAGTCCTAAGGGAAGGTTTTATGGTGTTGCCCTGACAGTGGTGTTCTGTTTTTGTTTCAATTTCAACGTGCTTTCTCTGTTCAGAAAGTCATGCATACAATATTTGCCTTACACAATTAATATTAGAAATTCCATTAGAAATGCCAGCCAGCCAACAGTGACATATATGCCAAGCACTCACTACATAAAAAGAGCTTCTCTTTAAATATTTTATCAAAGTATAGTGGATTTACAGTGTTGTGGCAATTTGTGTTGTAAAGCAAAGTGAATCAGTTTTGTTTTTGTTCAATAGCTCAGTCATGTCTGACTATTTGTGACCCCATGGACTGCAGCATGCCAGGCTTTCCTGTGCTTCACCATCTCCAGGAGCTTGCTCAAACTCATATCCATTGAATGGGTGATACCATCAAACCATCTTGTCTTCTGTCATCCTCTTCTTTTCCTGCCTTCTATCTTTCCCAGCATCAGTATCTTTTCTAATGAGCTGACTCTTCACATCAGGTAGCCAAAATATTGGAGCTTCAGCTTCAGCATATGTCCTTCCAATGAATACTCAGACTGATTTCCTTTAGGATTGATGGGTTTGATCATCTTGCTGTCCAAGGAATTCTCAAGAGTCTTCTCCAACACCACAGCTCAAAAACATCAATTCTTCAGTGCTCAGCCTTCTTATCAGTTATATATATATATATATATATATATATATATATATGAAAACTTATAAGATTTATATATATATATATACACATATATGAAAGAAGACTGATGATATATATATGCTTATCAAAGGACATTCACTGTTACCCTAACATGGTGATCTGCTGGGGCCTGGGCCCATATATGGATGTAAGAAGCTGAAGTTATTGTCTTAATGATCTTATACTACAGCAGCTCTTCCAAGTAAAGCTGAATCCAACCAAGATGGTGGGAGGTGGAAAAGAGAGTCACAAATAATGGTCCAACGCACATACTTATCTTTTGCCAAGAAAAATTTCATTGTTTTGGTATTTTTGAATGTATGCAGTCAATCAATGAAACATTTCCTAGTTTTACTTCCTAAATTGTCTGGTTCATGCTTGCTTCCACACAGATACCACTGCCTCACTTTAGGGCTGAGACTGCAAAGATATCCAGGACTTCCTCCTGCCTCTGGTTACTCACAGTCCCCATTAACACACAGAGAAGGTCTGGGTGTGCTACAGGACAAGTGGGTCTGCTCCTGTTTGATGACCACAGAGATGCCCACAGCGATGATAATATGAGTCAAAGCAACTGTGACCTACATATGTGTCTAACATAGAATGGTCACATTCTGTTACAAATTGAAAAAAATGAGAGAGGTGAACAAAATCTTTTGATATTGTGGAGACCCCAGAAAATGTGAATGGGAGTGTAAGATGAAGTAAAGAGGGCCAGGATAAGTTTAGACTAGACTTCTGGAGGGGCTGAGAAGAAGGAGACCAACATGCTAATGTGACACCCAAAGAAACACTTTGCTGCAAGTAAAATTATCAGCAGCAGCAAATTTAGCAACTCCTAATACCCAGGCTGTATCCAGGCCAATGAAGCCAGAATGATTTGAAAGAAGACTGATGATATATATATGCTTATCAAAGGACATTCACTGTTACCCTAACATGGTGATCTGCTGGGGCCTGGGCCCATATATGGATGTAAGAAGCTGAAGTTATTGCTTAATGATCTTATACTACAGCAGCTCTTCCAAGTAAAGCTGAATCCAACCAAGATGGTGGGAGGTGGAAAAGAGAGTCACAAATAATGGTCCAACGCACATACTTATCTTTTGCCAAGAAAAATTTCATTGTTTTGGTATTTTTGAATGTATGCAGTCAATCAATGAAACATTTCCTAGTTTTACTTCCTAAATTGTCTGGTTCATGCTTGCTTCCACACAGATACCACTGCCTCACTTTAGGGCTGAGACTGCAAAGATATCCAGGACTTCCTCCTGCCTCTGGTTACTCACAGTCCCCATTAACACACAGAGAAGGTCTGGGTGTGCTACAGGACAAGTGGGTCTGCTCCTGTTTGATGACCACAGAGATGCCCACAGCGATGATAATATGAGTCAAAGCAACTGTGACCTACATATGTGTCTAACATAGAATGGTCACATTCTGTTACAAATTGAAAAAAATGAGAGAGGTGAACAAAATCTTTTGATATTGTGGAGACCCCAGAAAATGTGAATGGGAGTGTAAGATGAAGTAAAGAGGGCCAGGATAAGTTTAGACTAGACTTCTGGAGGGGCTGAGAAGAAGGAGACCAACATGCTAATGTGACACCCAAAGAAACACTTTGCTGCAAGTAAAATTATCAGCAGCAGCAAATTTAGCAACTCCTAATACCCAGGCTGTATCCAGGCCAATGAAGCCAGAATGATTCGGCTGGGCCCCAGGTGATATCAGGGGCCCAGGTGATATCAGGTGCAGCCAAGGCTGAGAACACATGAACTTGCCATTGTAAGTGGTGGAGAAGCCTCATGCAGAGTGCTGCTTGATATTCAGCTGGCCTGTCTTCCTCTTTTCTTGCCCCAAACCCCAAGGATTTAACCAGGCTTCCTTTTTTCTGGGTGGTGTCTCTATACAGTTTAACTTGGGAACTCTTGTAAACCGGAATTCTTTCTTTGACTCTCCTAAATACAAAGGACATCAAATCTTTCAAACAATACAGACATAGAGGAGAAATAGAAATAATAAAATCAAGTTAACAAGTGATCATATGTTACCAGGCTTAAGGATCCAGGAAATGGTTCCCTGTGCTAGGAAAAATACCTTCCTTGCATGATTTCACTAAATTCTCACAATCATTCTATGAATGAAAGAACTGTTAATTCCTTTCTTTCCTTCTGCTTTTACAGATGGAGAAGCAGAAGCTAAGAAAAGTTGAATAATTTGGTAAAGCTCCTTTGCCACATCTGTAAAGAAGAATGAACATGAGCCCAGGTCTGTGGAATTCACATCCCTGATTTTCACTGGCCATGTGGAATATCATAGGGTATGATAATTGCTATCACTGTTCATTATTTTTCCTTTTGATGTTGAAGCTGAAGCCCCAACTCAACCTAAACTTCTGACACCAACTCTAGGAAGGCCTATGGTCCTCCTCCACTGTGGTCACTCATCCCAGAAGGATCATGTCTTTGAGGTTAAACACTGAAATCCAGGCAGAGCAAGACTAGCATAATTTAGTGTGGGTTTGGGGCTCTAAGTTTTCCACTTTTAAATTGTGTGACCTTGCATGAGTTACTTCTTTATCTCTTTCAGCTTTAGTGCTCATCCACACAAGGAGATTTTTAAAAAAGCATTGTTAATGAGAACTAAAAGAGAAAGCACATAAAATGCCTATTAAAATGCAAATGTGTAATATATTCCAGCTAGTTGGTGGTAGGTGGGGAATTCAATGGTTTATGTTTCAGAGATGCTAACCATCCAGGATACTTCAGATGCAAAACTCTCTCCTGCTGTTTTGGGGCATTGCCTCCCATGGGACTGTGATGGAATCATGTGTAAACCTCAATCCTTGCCTGAAGAAGGGACTAGTTTCCACAGACTGCACCATGCCTCTAATTATTGAGACTCCTAAGCCATGAACAAATGTTTGAGAGGGAAAAGCAGCCCAACAGAAATTTCTGAGAACCCAGGGTGAAGAAACAAAGGCATCACAAATGTGACTGTCCATCACAAAGGCATCAATAGACAAAACCAACCAACTAATGCCAGTGACTTCTTGAAACTCTGTTAGTGAGTAATGCTTGTTAGGTTTCCATTATTTTTTTTTTTTTTTCCTGCTGATTAAAGATGTATCTATTTCATGAATTTCATGTTTTAATTAATGGTTTTATGTTCTATATATTACTGTAGCTTATAAATTCAAATGGGCTCTTGGAGGCTCTTCAAGTAGGAAACACATTCCATAAATGTAAAATTTTATTAATCTTGATTATTAATATTTAATTTAAAAATGAATAATTAACCTCATTCTCATTCCACGTTTTTATGGTGTTTCTGGAAATCTTACTTTCTTTCATGCCCAGAGCACCTCACTCTTTCGGGGCTGTCATCTGCTTTGAAATGTTAAGATTTATGCCATCTTTGCATTCAGTCTTTGTTTTAGTGAGAGTTCCCAAGAGCATGTCACAGACACAGATTAGGGCTGATATGAACAAAAGTGGAAATGATTGAACAAATGTCAGACAGGAGAGTGAAGGTTGGAAAAACTTGGCTGGTAAATGTACAGAAGTCAAAAGAAAGTATGCCTAACACCCACACTCCAGAACTGTATGAGTGAGGGACAACTGCCCTCCTGGCTGAATGCAAGCCACTTTTAAGGGCACCACCAAGAGTTCTGCACTGAACATGGGCCCAGTCTCCATCACTGCTCCCATTTGTCCCTAGCTCCTGATCTGACATAGAAGCATACACATTTGTCTCATTGACCCCTGGTCACATGCCCATGTTCTCATGTGAGAGAGGTTGAGAAGAAAGCATCTGGGCCACTCAAACTCCTGGCAGGATTGCACTCCAAATTCACAGAGATTTCTGCTGTTGGAACTCCGCAAAGGACAGGCATCTAATGCAGCCTCCCTTGCCATTCTCACCAGGCTATAAATAGTAAAGCCTCATTGCCACACAGCAGGTACCCGACATACAAAACTTGAAGTTGCAAACTTTCAAATGTATGAATGTGCTCCATCAACCTCAGGTGTGAGTGAAATTGAGCTTGCCCTCCATCTCCTTTGCTGATGATCCTTCCACTCTACCATCTCCCACCTCCTCTCCCTCCTCTAGTCGGTAATTCTGCTTGCTTGTTCACTTGATGCCAACCCCTGTATGCCAGCTGTTGCACTGTACCACTACACTTTTCAAGACACTGTACTATAAGTTTAAAAAGGTTTTCTTTATTTTTTGTGTGTTTTTCATGTATTATGTCTGTGAAAAATAATATTACCTGTTATAGTACTGTACTGTATAGCCAATTGTGTTAGTTGGGTACCTAGGCTAACCTTGTTGAACTTACAAACAAATTGGACATAATGTACCGTCTGACAGAACTCATTAGTATGTAGGGGATTTACTATACTACAGTGTCTTCGAGATTAGTACTGCTATTCCTTCTGTTTGTGAGGGGCAAATTATTTTTCTCTGTCAAGCTTTTTTTCTTTGTTGTTTGCTTGCTTTTTCTTCTATTTTGGCAACACTAAATATTAATAATTTCTCAAAATTAGTCTTACTTTCCATGTGGTTAAGAGTTTGGGTTTTGGAGTCAAGCTGCCTGACTTAAGATGTATCTGTTCTCTCATAGGTTGTATTTACCTCAACAAGGCTATACCTTACATTTCTCTCCTGAAAATGAAAATAGCAATAGTAAATACCTCTTAGGGTGTTTGTGAAAATTCAGTGTATTAATACAGTGCTGCTCAGAGTGCGGTCTTCGCATAGGACCAGCTACATAGTTTGCAGGGCCCAGTGCATGATGAAATTGAAGGTCCCTTCAACTGAAAATTCAACAGTTACTAAGAATTTCAAGATGGTGACAACAGAGCGTTACACAAAGGATGAAATCCTTTAAAACATGTATACCATGCACCTACAGAGGTCACATACCATGAAATGGTTTTCTCTGTGCAGCATTCTTAAGTTACTGGTCCAGAGAAAGTACACACACACAAGTTAAGAAGATGTCTTAAATTTAATTTTTTTTTTTAATGGAAAGCTGTCAATGTCACAACATCTAAGAGTGTAATCAGTGGACAGGTCTGTTGAATAGGGTGGAAATTGGTTTGGATGTTGTCAAATTTACATGCTAGGTTGTGTGTGGTATGATCTTTGCATTAATCATGGCCAGTAGAATTATTGTCCAATTGGGACTGATTAAAAATAAGATAAAATATGTTCTTTGTGATTCTCTGTCTGAGGAGAAACAAACTAATTAAGCCAATAAGCTTATTCCAGCAACTGACCAATAATTATATGTTCAGTAAGTGTTAGCTGTTACCTGTGATTATTTTAACATGTATTCTTTGGTTCTTGTGTGAAACGTATGTATGTGTGCGTATGTACTTGTGTATGTGTAGTCATGAGGTGTACTTTTTCAGAATTTCCTTGTTCTAACTTTTACCCCTCTAATCCTGACTAGTTTGTTGTAACTGTCCACTTTCTTCTCAAACTCTTCCCAACTCCTCACCTTCTAATTGGATTACTTGCCTCTCATTTGCGCTCCTCACTTTCCAGAAGTATATTCAAAGATGTGACCATTTACTGCATTGACCTCCTTTTCCTGAGATATTTTCCTTCTCAAACACTTTCCTCTTTATCCAGGAGGATTTTGAATTTGAAGACCGTATGTTTTCATTATTTTGAGCTGATAAAAACAGCCCGTTTTACTTAGCTGGTAACAGAATTAACACCGACTTATTTGCATTGGTTGGAGTCAAAGAACTTAGCCCAGACTCTGCCCTATGTCTCTTCCTTTGGTTGATTTTAATCTGTATCTTTCCAATGAACTCAAATATAACTGTGAGTACAGTAGGTTTTCAGGGAGTTCTATGAGCATTTGTAGTGAATTATCAAAACTGAGGTTGGTTTTGATCATCAAGAACTGCCAGCCATCAAATTTAGAGGGCACAGAGCCCTCCAGAAGATGGTCCTCACTTTTGACAGATAATGCTCCTCTGAGCGACATGATACTAAGCAGTTGTCTGAATATTACCCACTGTGGGGATCACATAAGGAATCCAGTTAATCTAGAAGAGTTGTTTAGATAAGAATACTCATTTGTACAAAGAGAAGCACATGAAAATAATTTATTTAACCTTAACAAAGAAGAATTTTGGTTTTTATCTATTTCTTTTTTTGTTTTGTTTTCTTTTCTAGGAATCTATCCTAAGCATATAACATGGAATTAGATAACAAATGTTTATTTTAAAATAGTTATCAAAGAATTATGTATAATAGAATATCTTAAAATAATGTAGATTCCTAACAATAAATGATCCAAATAAGTTATGATTATAGACTTAGCAGAGTAATATTCAGCCCTTATCAGTGCTATTTGTTAAGCATTTTAGATACATGTTAAATGCTCATGAGATAATGATTAGTAGAAAAAGTAAGGTTCTAAAGTTTTTTCATCATGTGACCTTAACTCTGATTTTTTACTTTACCATGGTTTCTAAACTGTAAGTAACTACAATGAATATTTTTGTAATAAAAATGAGTAAAGTCTCTTATAGTAGAATATTTGGCATTGGAGAGTTATAATGAGTTTGGGGGACAGGGATGGATCATTTTCATCCTTCTACAGTTTTGCTACACATTACTCAGTGGGTATCAAAATATAATCTGAAGTAGTTTGAAAAATGCTACATTAATATTTGTATTCTCTTATAAATATACGTGTGAAATTTCTCATTTTATTCAGTAAGTTATTGATGTTTATTTAAGAAAAAATTAAATTACCTTCAGTAAAATAATTACAACTGAAATAAGCTTAAACCAAGTTTTCCAATCCTTGTGTATCCTTTGCCATTTCTGGATGTGCCTTGGTGTAAGCATGCATTCCCTTCTTTGAGGGATATGGTCATCTTTGAATTTTACATTCTAAAGGAATTAATTTGCAGCAACATGATAGACCTAGAAATTAATGCACTTAGTGAAGTAAGTCAGACAGAGAAAGACAAATGTAATTTGTGTAACTTATTTGTTGAACCCCAAAAATGATACACATAAACTTATTTGCAAAACAGAAATAGACTCATATTCATAGAAAACTAACGGTTACTAAAGAGGATAGCAGTGTTGGGGTTGATAGCTTGGGGTTAACAGATACACATTATTGTATATAAAAATAGATAAACAGCAAAGACCTTCTCTATAGTACAGGGAACTATACTTAATATCTTAATAATAACCTATAAGGGAAAAGTCAGAGAAGGCAATGGCACCCCACTCCAGTACTCTTGCCTGGAAAATCCCATGGACGAGGAGCCTGGTGGGCTGCAGTCCATGGGGTTGCTACTAGTCAGACACAACTGAGCGACTTCACTTTCACTTTTCACTTTCATGCATTGGAGAAGGAAATGGCAACCCACTCCAGTGTTCTTGCCTGGAGAATCCCAGGGATGGGGCAGCCTGGTGGGCTGCCGTCGATGGGGTCGCACAGAGTCAGACACGACTGAAGTGACTTAGCAGCAGCATCAGCATAAGGGAAAAGTATCTGGAAATATATGTATATATAAATTTTTTGTATATCTACATCTTTAGTTTTACTACCTTTATTTTGCTTCTCCAAATATTTCCTCTTACCCAGTGATGGAGCTTTCAGTTCTGTGTTCAATTTCTCGATACATTACCTCCCTCTCCCCCACCCTTTACTGACAATTCAGTCCATGTTTGGTAGGACAGTTGTTTCTTCTGCTCCAGGTATTCAGACACATTTGCTGTCTCTGGTAGATAATATAAACAATACTTCTCTGATTTCTATCATCCACCTTGGCATGTGCTTTCAAATCCCACTTACAACTCATTAAGATAATTGATGATTATTTTTTTTAAATTTAGATATAGCATAAATTTTGCTCTCTTAAAGAATATGATGACCTGACTGGTTTTTAGATGATGTCAAGGTGCTTGTAAAGACAAGTGCTCTCCCTAGAAGATGGCATCAAGTTAATGGTGGGAAATAGCAAACTCCATTTCAGAGAACAAGACAGAAAGGACCTATCCTGAGGGGGTAACTTAGGATAGTTACTCCCAGGCATTTTCTGAGAGTGAAAGGTATGGGACACAGAAAAAAAGAGGCAGGGAGAAGTCTATGGAATATAATCCTGGGGGAAAAGACAACTACAGCAACCAAAAGCCCGGTGTGAAGGAAGCTATAAAGAGTGCTGAAGTAACCAGATCTTGTTTTGTGTCCTGGTGGCTCTAACTCTTATTTGCTATATAATATTGAGCAAGACTGAGGAATGAAGCTCCGAGCTGTGGGGACAAATGGGGAGTAAAGGGGCAGTTAGGATGAGGAGATAATCTGCTGACAATATATAATGCTCAACTATGAAGAAATCTGTGAGTTAAAATATTGATGAATTATTAAATTGTTAAAATATTGATAAAATATTAATTTTATTAATTTAAAATAATTAAATTACTTTTATTAATAACAAAAACAAACATAGGTGCAGAGAATGTACAAGAAGAATCAGGAAGGTACTGAAAAGCAGATTAAATTGTTAGTGCAACAACTTAAGGGCCTGTAATAAGACAATAAGTGATAGTAGAAATGAGACAGACAGAAAAATAATAAGAAAAGTCAAGTAGATTATTTGTTGAGGATAAGAATGACTCCTTGTGTTTTGATTTAGTCATGCCAATCATAATATCAAAGAAGAATGAAATTTTATGGAAGACAATAAAGAAATCTGTTGAGGTCATTTTTATCCAAAATACTTATGTATCATAGAGGTGGAAATGATCTACAGATGGTCATATTTGAGTCTGGAATTCAAGTGATTAGAAAGTCATCCATTGTGTAAAAATGTAGGTGCACCTTTAGCTACAGAGTATGAAGGCTTCAGGTAAGCTATAGGTAAGATCAAGAGGCCACTGATTGTTGTGACTAAAATTTCAATAATATACTTCTCAATACACTTTTCAATATACATTCTTTTCATTCCCCCACATAAGTGAGCAATTTTTTTTCAATTCACACCATATTAATCTTTCCCATTTCTACATCTGTAGTATTTATTGTGTGAATCAGTGAATTACTACATGGTGAATTGCAGAAATCTCTGTACAAGTATCTCTACAATTGGCTATAACCTTCTGGAAGGCAGAGTCCAATCTTAGCTTTGCTTCCTTACCCTTGGAGCCCAGATCAGGGTCTGGCACAAGCTTAAGGAGTGAGTGCAGCTAAGTGAATGCATTTGCCAGAAACTACTACATTTCCTGATAGCAGTTTCATTTTATGTGATTTTCTACCACTTCCAGGAATCATTTCCAAATTCCTCAGCTTATATTAAAATTGTATGTCTGATACAACCAATCAAGTTAGGCAAAATTGCTATTAGGGTGACTCAAACAATAGATGGGAAGATTTATAACTGGAAAGGCACGAATAAATTAGTTCCATATTTGAAAAATTCCTCCACTTTTGTTTTTAAGTTAATATGAACTATACCACAAAGAAACATGTCTTTAGAGGGCCAATGAGAAAGTAGACTCTCAGGGGAGAATGAGGGTTGCATTTGAAGGAGAGGAACAATTATTAGAAAGTGATACTTATAAAGCTAGAAAGACAACTGCTTCTCTTATGATTCTTTAAGAGTAAAATTAAGCTGAGACAAAATTCACTGTATTGACATTGGCTTCAGATCTTTAATAGGCAAAGCAGTTGCAGTAGAAGTATCCAGAATAATAGGGAGTAGATATAACATCCCCTGTGTTCTCACTTTCAAGTGGAGCTACCCTCTTAGAAGTCCAAAGATCACCACAGCAGAAAGAGATTCACCAGCTTTGTCGCAGCATATGCAATATCATGACATGGTATGTTTGATTATACATATTCATTTTAATCTGTGACAATAGTACAGGAAACGCTTTTGCTTCAAATAGAGCTACTTGTTGAATCTCAGAAAAAAACATATCCATATACAGTACATGCCAAAAAATGCAGTTGGTTAACCATTTTTAAGTGTTTATTTTTTAGCAGATGATTTCCTTCTCTTGTGTTTCCTGCCTAGAGAAGTTCCTTTTACATTTGTTGTAAAGCTGGTTTGGTGGTGCTGAATCCTCTTAATTTTGCTTGCTTGTAAAGCTTTTGAATTCTCCATCAAATCTGAATGAGAGTTTTGCTGGGTAAAGTTTTCTTGTGGTAGTTTCTTCTCTTTCATCACTTTAAATATGTAATGTCATTCCCTTCCGGTTTGTGGAGTTTCTGTTGAGAAATCAGCTGATAACCTGATGGGAGTTCCCTTGTATGTTATTTATCATTTTTCCCTTTGTTGCTTTTAATATTTTACCTTTGTCTTTAATTTTTGCCAGTTTGATTACTATGTGACTCCACGTGTTCCTCCTTGGGTTTATCCTGACTGGGACCCTCTGCACTTCCAGACTTAACTGACTATTTACTTTCCCATGTAAAAGAAGTTCTCATCTATTTTCTCTTCAAATATTTTCTCAGGTCCTTTCTCTCTTCTTCTTCTGGGACCCCTATCATGCAAATGTTGTTGCATTTAATGTTGTCGCAGAGATCTCTTAGGCTCTTATCTGTTTCTCTGCCTCTGTTATTCTGTTATTGGTTCCTTTTGGTATATTTTTTATTTCTCTTTGTTCTTTAGTTCCTCTAGGTCTTTGGTAAACATTTCTTGCATTTTCTCCATTCTTTTTCTGAGATCCTGGGGCACCTTCATTTTTCTTATTATGAATTATTTTTCTGGAAGTTTGCCTATTTACAATTCATTTAATTGTTTTTCTGGGTTTTTATCTTGTTCCTTTGTATGGAACATAATCCTCTGCTTTTTTATTTTGATTAAATTTCTTTGATTGTGGTTTTTATTCTGGAGGCTGTGAATTGTAGTTCTTGTTTCTTCTGTCTGAGCTCTAAAGGATGAAACTAATAGGCTTATACAAGCTTCTCATGGGAGGGACTGGCAGTGGGAAAAATTAGGTCTTGGTCTGGTGGGCAGGGCCTTGCTCAGTAAAACTATAATCCAATTATCGCTAATGAGTGGGGTTGTGTTTCCTCCCTGTTAGTTGTGTGACCCACTATTAGCTGTTGTGATTCAGCCTTGTAGTCTACAGGCTCTATGGTAATGGCAATCTCCACAAGGGCTCATGCCAAGGGCACCTCCCAGGACTGCTGCTGCCAGTGCCACTGTCCAAGTGGTGAGCCCTGCCAACCCACACCTCTGCAGGAGACCTTCCAACACTAGTGAGTAGGTTTGGTTCAGGCTCCTGTGGGGTTTCTGCTCCTATCCCCTGGGTTCTGGTGTGCACAAAATTTTGTTATGCTCCCTAAGTATGGAATCTCTGTTTCCCTCCAGTCCTGTGGAAGCTCTGCAATCAGATCCCACTGGCCTTCAAAGTTAGATTCCCTAGGGATTCCTAGCCCCTTTGCTGGATCCCCGAGCAGGGAAGCCTGATGTGGGGCTCACAACCTGACAATGGAAGAAATTCTTTGGTATTATTGTTCTTCTGTTTATGGGTCACCCACCCAGCAGATACGGGATTTGATTTTATTATAATTGAGCCCCTTCTACCATCTTTCTCTGGTTCCTCATTTGTCTTTAGAGTTGGAGTATCTTTTTTGTGGGTTCTAGAATCCATCTGCATATTGTTGTTCAACAGCTAGTTTCAATTTTTCTGCTCTCCCAGGAAGAGAGAGACACAGGTCCCTCTACTCTGCCATCTTGAACCAATCTCTCCAATCATTTTTAAAAAGTAGTTAAATACCATCTATCAGACATATATGTTTAAAATAAATGTGATTTTAATTACCCAATACCAATTGTTCTCGACCAGTAGGTAGAAAACACTCTTCCCCAAAAAAGTCATCATTTCAGGGGTAATATGACAATAAGAAAGTGTGTGTTAGTTGTGCAGTCATGTCCCACTCTTCATGACCTCATGGACTGTAGCCTTCCAGACTCCTCTATCCATTGGATTCTCCAAGCAAGAATACTGGAGTGGGTTGCCATTTCCTTCTTCAGAGGATCTTTCTTACCCAGGAATCAAACCCAGGTCTCCCTCACTGCAGACAGATTCTTTACCATCTGAATCACCAGGAAAGCTGACAGTAAGGGAATATAAAATAACAAAGGCAATATTGTTTATATTTAGAATAAATATGTTTCATTTTCTTAACATACACTGTGGAAATTAAATTTCATAAAATCTTTTTGGTTGGACAACTGAGATTAAGAATAGACTAAATTTCTTATATTCAGAATACATACCATCAAATTATTTTAAACTCTCCTTTCTTGTTCTCCTTTATGATACCCAGATAGGCTTGTGAACTCTGCATAGTAAAAGATCTGTGGTTGGGACTTATTAATTTGGGTTTCTCCTTGTTTCACTCTCAAGCTTTAAGAATGATTTTGAGGACACAATGATAACTAATGCAAAACCTCTGTCCTCAAGTTGTTCACACTCTAATGGAGAAGACAGTTAACTAAATAGAGAATTGAAGGACAGTGTGTTCAGGTTTCATTGCAGGGTACTGTGTCAGAAGATACAGAAATACTTAATCCATACTTGATTTAAACAGGAAAACAATTGGTAAAGTAGGTCCATACAGATTCAACAATGAAAGAATGAATAAAGAAAATTTGGTACATATATATAATGAAATATTACTCAGTCATAAGAAGGAACAATATTGTCCCATTTGTAGAGACCTGGATGAACCTAGAGACTGTCATATAGAGTGAAGTAAGTCAGAAAGAGAAAAATAAATACTGTATATTAATGCACATATGTGGCATCTAGAAAAATGGTAAAGATGAACCCATTTTCAGGGCAAGAATAGAGATGAAAGCATAGAGAACAAACATATGAACACCAAAGAGGGAAACAAAGTGGTGGGATGGATTGGAAGATTTGGATTGACATATATACATTATTGATACCATGTGTAAAATAGAGAACTAATGAGAAACTATCGGACAGCACTCTACTCAAAGCTCTATGGTGACCTAAATGGGAAAGAAATTCAAAAAATAATGGATATATGTATAGGTGATTCAATTTTCTATACAGCAGAAACTAACAAAACATTTTAAAAGCAACTATATTCCAATGTTGTTCCATGGAACAACAGACTGGTTCCAAACAGGAAAAGGAGTATATCAAGGCTGTATATTGTCACTCTGCTTATTTAACTTATAAGCAGAGTACATCGTGAGAAATGCTGGGTTGCAAGAAGCACAAGCTGGATCAAGATTGCTAGGAAAAATATCGATAACTGCAGATATGCAGATGACACCACCCTTATGGCAGAAAGTGAAGAGGAACTAAAAAGCCTCTTGATGAAAGTGAAAGAGGAGAGTGAAAAAGTTGGCTTAAAGCTCAACATTCAGAAAACGAAGATCATGGCATCTGGTCCTGTCACTTCATGGGAAATAGATGGGGAAACAGTGGAAACAGTGTCAGACTTTAGTTTTTTGGGCTCCAAAATCACTGCAGATGGTGACTGCAGCCATGAAATTAAAAGGCGCTTACTCCTTGGAAGAAAAGTTATGACCAATCTAGATAGCATGTTGGAAAACAGAGACATTACTTTGCCGGCCTAAGGTCGGTCTAGTCAAGGTTATGATTTTTCCAGTAGTCATGTATGGATGTGAGAGTTGGACTGTGAAGAAGGCTGAGTGCTGAAGAATTGATGTGTTTGAACTGTGGTGTTGGAGAAGACTGTTGAGAGTCCCTTGGACTGCAAGGAGATCCAACCAGGCCGTTCTGAAGGAGATCAGCCCTGGGATTTCTTTGGAAGGAATGATGCTAAAGCTGAAACTCCAGTACTTTGGCCACCTTATGCAAAGTGTTGACTCATTGGAAAAGACTCTGATGCTGGGAGGGATTGGGGGCAGGAGGAGAAGGGGACGACAGAGGATGAGATGGCTGGATGGCATCACCGACTCGATGGACATGAGATTGAGTGAACTCCGGGAGATGGTGATGGACAGGCAGGCCTGGCATGCTGCGATTCATGGGGTCGCAAAGAGTCAGACACGACTGAGCGACTGAAATGAGCTGAACCGAACTGAACAGAACATACTTTGTATCAAGTATCCCCCATACACTTGAGAAATATGTGTTTTCCGTTGCTCTGGTGGAATTCTCTGTAGATGTCTGTTAAGACTAGATGACTTGTAGTCTTGTACAAATTTTCTATTCTTTTGCTGATCTTCTATCTAGTTGTTCTATCCATTATTGAAAATAGGAAATCAAATGTTCCAATAGTGTTGAACTGTTTCTTTCTCTCTTCATTTAGGTTAGTTTTATTTTGTATATTTGGTACTCTGCTTTATGTGCACATGCTTCTAATTATTATTCCTAATGGGTTAGCCTCTATTTTATTAAGATGTCCCTTTTTATAAAGTTTTAAAACAAAATCTATTTTTAACTTGATCTCAAAATTTAAAATTTTAATTGTCTAATATTGGTATAAGTACTCCAGGTTTTCTGTTGTTATTGTTCACATAATGAAAGTATTCTATCCTTTTATTCTCAATCTATGTATCTTTAAATTATCTCCTACAAACAACTTATAGTTGAGCTGGTTTTTTTTTTTTTTATTTTTATTGAAATCTGACAATTTCTGCCTTTTGAGTAGACTCTTTAATTCATTCATTTAATGTGATATTGATATACTTGAATTTATCTGAGCCATTTAAATTGTTTTCTTTCTATAAGTCTCATATCACTTTTTGTTTATTTCTTCATTTTTTCCTTTTTTTTTTGCATGGAGTTTTTTTTTTTTTTTAGTTGTAGCATTTTAATTTCATTATTTTTTTTTTAATTTTCTGATTTTAAAAGCGACTGGTGCAGGATTGACTGTATACATGTAACATCAGAATAAGCTTCAAATTTACACTAGCTTGAATCAAATAACACACAGAAACAGTGCTCTGATATAGCTCTCTTCTTTTTCCCCTTTTTCATGTTATTAGTGTTACATAATCCTTTAAGGTTATGAACTAAACAATACTTTAACATGATTATTACTTTAGCATATGCTATCACTTACTAAGCATATTAAAGTAATTCACTACATATGTATAGGAATCTCTCACCTTTTAAAAGTCTGTTTTCTGCCACTTTGCTTTTACAAAAGGCCTAATAATTTCATACCTTTTCTGGAGTACAAACTTTATAGTTGGAGATACTCCTTTTTCAAAATCTTTCAAGTGTAAGACCTTTAATTTTTTAAATGTATATTTATTTAAGGGTCTTTGTTCCTTGATCCCTTAGTGATGATAGCCTTAGAATTAAGAAGGTGAATTGATAGAGAAAAAGATGCAGAAGGAGTATACGTCAGACACAAGTATGCCCATTGGTTATACCTTGAATAAAGCATCTGGGTATATAGATGTTATTACTTTCTCTTCCTGAGTCATTTTCCTCAATATGTTGGCAAACTCCTAACTATCCTGTAAGATACAAAACCCTGTGAATCTTTTATAGCCTACTTTGCTGAAGAATTGATGTTTTCAAATTGTGGTCTTGGAAAAAATGCTTGAGAGTCCCTTGGACTGCAAGGAGATCAAACCAGTCAATCCTGAAGGGAATCAACCCTGAATATTTATTGAAAGGCCCGATGCTGAAGCTCCAGTACTTTGGCCACCTGATGCAAAGGGCTGACCCATTCAAAAAGACCCTGATGCTAAGAAAGATTGAGGGCAGGAGGAGAACAGGGTGACAGAAGATAGAATGGTTAAGTAATGTCACTGACTTGATGAATTTGAGCAAACTCTGGGACATAGTGGAAGACAAAAGAGCATGACATGCTACAATCCATGGGGTTGCAAAGAGTAGGATTCAATTTGGTGACTGAACAACAACAGAAGATTAAGTTACTTCCTTCTTACCTCCCACGGTAAGCACGGTAATGAAAAGTGAAAGTGAAAGTCACCCAGTCATGTCTGACTCTTTGCACTCCATGGACTGTGACCTGCCAGGTTCCTCAGTCCATGGAATTTTCCAGGCAAGAATACTGGAGTGGGTACTTGATTCCTTCTCCAGGGGATCTTCCCAACCCAGGGATCAAACCCACATCTCCCACGTTGCAGGCAGATTCTTTACCATCTAAGACACCAGGGAAGCCCAAGAAAATGAGTGGGTAGTCTGTCTCTTCTCCAGAGGATCTTCCTGTCCCAGGGATTGAACTGATGTCTCCTGCCTTGAGGGTGGACTGTTTACCTGCTGAGCTACATTATACTGGTGTTATCTTTGTTGGTGATTTTGTTTTGATTTGATTGTCACCCTTTTTGTACTATGAACCCCTGAGTGCTAGTTTGAAGTTTTGTTACTGTATGATAACATATTTTATAAGTGAATCGAGGGAGGAACACATGAAGGAAAGAATGCCACATTGAAATAATAGAATTCAAGAGGGAGATGTTGGACCCACAGGCTTGAGCTATGGAACTCAGACACAGTTGTCAGTAAGATTCTCCCACAGTAAAATAAATAAATAAATAAATAAAAATAAAATAAAAAAATTCCAGATCCTCTTATTTCTGGGAGATAAAAATGGTTTTATAGAAACTTAATGCTATTCCTAGAAACAAAAGTCTACTTAAGTCAGTTGTTATTGTTGTTCAGTCACTAAATCATGTCTGACTCTTTGTGACTCCATGCACTGAAGCATGCCAGGCTCCCCTGTCCTTCACTATCTCCTGGAGTTTGTTCATATTCATGTCCAGTGAAACAGTGATGCTATCCAACCATCTCATCTTCTGTCATCTAAGTCTCATCCTCATCTAAATCAGTAGAGAGAAGTGAATTTGAAAGTGTTTGAAAGTCAGAAGACGGAAATCTAATACTTACCCTGCTAGGATATTTAGCACAGAGTTTTGGTTCTAATCTTTTAAGGGGAAGACTAGAAAAATTATATTATGTGATGAAAGTTGTCATTAGCTTAAAATAGTGAATGACGCACTTACACATATCTAGTACTCTAAGGAACAAATTGAGATATGATTTCCAAACATATTAACTTGTATCCTAATTCCTGAAGATGAGAGGAAATTTTGTCCTCACTTGTTTCCTGAGGACCCTAAAAGCTAATGATTCACATTGCAGGTTAAGTTCCAGAGATTCTTTATAGTAGAAGACCTTGTTTCTTCTCTAGTTAACCGTATTTGCATCCTGCAATGAATGATTTTTTTTTTTTTAATCACACAGGGAATCTGGGAAAGCAAGAGTAGATGAGGAGGACTGCTATAGATCAAGTAAAATAGCCTGGATAATTGTTATTATCACTGTTAACCCACATCTCTTTCAAACGCATGACCAGTGAATTATTTCAATAGCTTGAAGTTGTTCATATGTACATCACAGAAGTCAACAAAGCTATGAATCTGTTCTTTCTCCCCCTAGTTTACCACACCCCTGAAATTTCTTGGAACAAAAGATAGTTTGTTACATATGGCAAAAGAATAGAACTGCTTCTTAGTTGCAATTAAATGATACTTTTAATCTTGTGATATTTTAAAGTGTACTGGACTGTGCTTCAGGACATGAATTTTTATCTTGATTTTACTATCTCTGTCACCTAATATAAACAATTTTATCACCCTTGTTTTCTATATATCAGTGTTTTTTTTTTTTTTTTCTTGTTTTATTTGTTTGGCTGTTCACAGTGTTAATTGTGGCACACAGGACCTTTGCTCTTTGCTGTGGGGGCAGGAAAGCTCTTAGCTGTGGCATAAGGGATTTAGTTCCCTGACTAGTGATCAGATCTGGGCCCTCTGCATTGGTAGCATGGAGTCCTAATCACTGGACCACCAGGGAAATCCCATATCATCAGTTTTTGAATGAAGAGATTAGACTAAATTGTGTCCTAAAAGCTTTCAGTACTACTCATTTTAACTCTAGGCTTAGAAGAAATATGTTCTGGAGCTACTTGCTTCACAAGACATGTAACATTATTTAGTAGAAAAAAGAGTCCTCTTAATGTCTCTTAAGAGAACAGATATTGGCCTATATTGATACAAGAATATTCCTTTTAAGCAGACCTAGAGGAGAGTGAAAAAGTTGGCTTAAAGCTTAACATTCAGAAAACTAAGATCATGGCATCCGGTCCCATCACTTCATGGCAAATAGATGGGAAAACAATGGAAACAGTGTCAGACTTTATTTCGGGGGGCTCCAAAGTCACTGCAGATGGCGATTGCAGCCATGAAATTAAAAGACACTTACTACTTGGAAGGAAGGTTATGAAAACCTGGAGAGCATATTAAAAAGCAGGGACATTACTTTGCCAGCAAAAGGTCCATCTAGTCAAGGCTATGGTTTTTCCAGTGGTCATGTATGGATGTGAGATTGGACTGTGAAGAAGGCTGAGCACCAAAGAACTGATGCTTTTGAACTGTGGTGTTGGAGAAGACTCTTGAGAGTCCCTTGGGCTGCGAGGAGTTCTAACCAGTTCATCCAAAAGGAGCTTGGTCCTGGGTGTTCATTGGAAAGACTGATGCTAAAGCTGATACTCCAATACTTGGCCACCTCATGCGAAGGGTTGACTGATTTGAAAAGACCCTGATGCTGGGAGGGATTAGGGGCAGGAGGAGAAGGGGATGACAGAGGATGAGATGACTGGATGGAATCACTGACTCGATGGACATGAGTTTGAGTGAACTCCAGGAATTGGTGATGGACAGGGAGGCCTGGCGTGTTGCAATTCATGGGGTCACAAAGAGTCAGACATGACTTAGTGACTAAACTGAACTGAACTGAAAAGGTGAAAGAAGATTTTTTTCCATAGCTTTTTAATCCCTTTAATGTTTATTTCCAATTCAATATTTCTCTAGCCTCTCATCTGTTTATCTTGATTCTTTTGAAATCATTTTGCTATTCACATCACTTTTCTTTTTTTCACATGCCTCCTCTGCAGATGGCCTGAATCAATTCTTCTCTGTACTGCAATTAAAAGAATGAATCATCATTTATTCTCAAATGCTCATTATCTTAAGTTTTATTTTCATCCCTAGTTTCTTTTTCCTATTTCCTCATGTTTACATTTGTGTAAAGACTGCAGAAAATTATAGTTGATTTATTAAATTATTTCTGCTTAACTAATGAGGCTAAGCATTTCTTCTGCAGTTTGTATGAGCAAGAACACTGGCCCTTGGCAAAGTTGCAGAGTAGCTGAAGCTTGTCTTCATCTCTCTCTCTCTCTTTGTTTTATTTCTGATAATCATTATAATGAAAACAATAGACAATAATAATAAACAGTCACTATTAATTGAGTTCTTACTATGTACAAGACACAGTCTCATGGCATTATGAGATTAGCCTCTTCCTCACCCTGGCAGGCAGCTTCCTCTATTCTCATCCTGATCTCCCCTTTCTGGACATTTGTACTTATTTTATCAAGGGAATAACCAGATATCTGACCTGGCTACTCCTTTAAGGCCTCCTCCAGTTCACAGTTTTCTAATTTCTTAGCTTCTCCTTCCTGTCTCAATGATCTAATTTCAGCTGCCTCTCATTGAAAAAAAAAAAAAAAAAACCACCCAGCATTCTAAAGGAAAAAAGTTATGAAAAACAGTTTAAATCATAATGAATTTTTATTCAATAAGAAAAATTAAATACAACTGAAAACAAAATACTAAATATCAAAAGAGATTTTGCTTTATGAGATCAGAGGGCATTGTAGGTCAAAGGTAGCCAACAATCTGCTCCCTTGTGATAGTTTGGACATTCCAGAAACATATATTGATACAGAGTTTAAACTGTAAGGTGTGGCTAGGAATCAACACCTGTGAAAGGAAAAGTTGGATTGTAATATAGGCCTAGAAAGCCTTAGTCAAACTGCTGGGGAACTCTGGAGTGTATACTGGCTGGTAGAGTTGTCTCATGTAGAATCAAAAGGTCAGTCCTGGATATCCCAACTTTGCTCAATGACCACAAGGGGCTTCCCTAGGAAGAGCATGTTTTTAGGTGTGGCTAGTCTCACAAGCTGAAACACAGTCCATAATGGATGGCAACTGGATTCACTTTTAGAAGAGGGATAAATCGAAACATTCACAGTTATCCAAAATATTATCATTTTATATTGCTGAATTTGAAAATGCTGTTCTGTCTTCCTGGAATTTCCAAAATATTCCATCCTCCATTTCCTTCAAAATCACATATAGGAGAACAGTATGGAGATCCCTTAAAAACTAAAAGCATAGCTACCATATGAACCAGATATATCCCACTCCTGGGCATATATATAGAGAAAACCATGCTTCAAAAGGATACATATATTGCAATGTTCATTGCAGCTCTTTTTACAATAGCCAAGACACGGAAACAAACTACATGCCTATTGACAGATAATTGGATAAATATGGAATATTACTCAGTCATAAAAAACAAAATTAATAATGCCATTTGCAGCAATATAGATGTACCTAGACATTACTATACTAAGTGAAGTATGTCAGACAAAGAAAGACAAATACCATATGATACCATCTGTATGTGGAATCTAAAGTATGGCACAAATGAACTTACTTACAAAATAGAAATAGACTCACAGACATAGAAAACAAATGTATGGTAACCAAAGGGGAAAGGTGGAGGAGAGGAACAAATTGGCAAATTAGGGCAGATATGTTCACATTACTGTATTTAAAACAGATAACCAACAAAACCTACTGTCTGGCACAGGGAACTCTGTCCAATATTCTGTAATAACACAAGTGGGAAAATAATTTGAAAAACTATATATATATATATATATATATAGTCCCAAGATGGTGGAGGAATAGGATGGATAGGATTGGTAGACCACTTTCTCCCCCACAAATTCATCGAAAGAACATTTGAATGTCGAGCAAATTCCACAAAACAACTTCTGAATGCTGACAGAGGACATCAGGCACTTAGGAAGGCAGCCCAGTATTGTTAAAAGGAGGTAGGACAAAATAAAAAAGATAAAAAGAGAGACAAAAGAGGTAAGGATGGAGATCCATCTGGGAAGGGAGTCTTAAAAAAGAAAGAAGTTTCCAAACACCAGGAAACACTCTCAATGGCAGGTCTGTGGTGAGCCATGAAATCTCAGAGGACAACATAACCTGGAGGAAAAATAAATAAATAAATAAATAAATAAAACCCACAGAGTATGTGTCTAACACCAACTCCCAGCAGAGAAGCAACTCAGATGCTCACATTCGCCACTAGCAAGTGGGGGCTGGACAGAGATGTGGGCTGCATTGCTTAGGGTAAGGACCAGGCCTAAATGCACTGTGGACAATCTGAGGGAACTAACTTGAGATAGCAATTCAGACTGTGGGATAGCTATAAATTGGAAAATTCTAAGAGATGGGAATACCAGACCACCAGACTTGCCTCTTGAGCAACCTGTATGCAGGTCAGAAAGCAACAGTTAGAACTGGACATGAACAACAGACTGGTTCTAAATAGGGAAAGGAGGATGTCAAGGCTGTATATTGTCACCCTGCTTATTTAACTTATGTGCAGTGTACACCATGAGAAATGCTAGGTTGGAAGAAGCACAAGCTGGAATCAAGATTGCCAGGAGAAATATCAATAACCTCAGATATGCAGATGACACCACACTTATGGCAGAAAGTGAAGAGGAACTCAAAAGCCTCTTGATGAAAGTGAAAGAGGAGAGTGAAAAAGCTGGCTTAAATCTCATCATTCAGAAAACTATGATCATGGCATCTGGTCCCATCACTTCATGGGGAATAAATGGGGAAACAGTAGAAACAGTATCAGAGTTTATTTTGGGGGGCTCCAAAATCACTGTAGATGGAGATTGCAGCCATGGAATTAAAAGACACTTGCTATTTGGAAGGGAAGTTATGGCCAACCTAGATAGCATATTCAAAAGCAGAGACATTACAAAAGCCAACAAAGGTCCGTCTAGTCAAGGCTATTGTTTTTCCTGTGGTCATGTACGGATGTGAGAGTTGGACTGTGAAGAAGGCTGAGCGCCAAAGAATTGATGCTTTTGAACTGTGGTGTTGGAGAAGACTCTTGAGAGTCCCTTGGACTGCAAGGAGATCCAATCAATCCATTCTAAAGGAGATCAGTCCTGGGTGTTCTTTGGAAGGAATAATGCTAAAGCTGAAGCTCCAGTACTTTGGCCACCTCATGCGAAGAGTTGACTCATTGGAAAATACTTTGATGCTGGGAGGGATTGGGGGCAGGAGAAAAAGGGGATGATAGGATGACATGGCTCAATGGCATCACCGACTTGAACATGAGTTTGAGTGAACTCCGGGAGTTGGTAATGGACGGGGAGGCCTGGTGTGCTGTAGTTCACGGGGTCGCAAAGAGTCTGACATGGCTGAGTGACTGAAGTGTACTGAACTGAAAACTCTGCCAGGCCCACTGACAGAACAGAAGACTTAGCAGAGTTGTCAGGTGTGGACCGGCCCACCCCCTGCTGGAGAATGCAGACGAGGGCATCCAGAGCTGGAATGGGGCAACTGGGGCCTTAGAGAGGCATCCTCTACCAAACTGCAAGCAGGCTTGGTTGCTAACCAAGACTTCTTGGGATTCTGGATGGTCGACGTCAGCTGGCAGGGTCACAGTCAGAGATCAGCTCCACAGAAGAGACACACAGCTCATCTGAGATGGTGCTCCCATTGTACACCCAGAAAACCAAGCAACTGGGATGGGTAAGGTGATAAGACACAACCTCCAACTGGAGGCAGCTGCACTTGCCAAACACCTGGTCACCTGAGCTGCTCGGACCTGGGAAGGGCACAAAACGCAGGCCCAACCAAGTTCACACTTTTGTGGAGTACCTGAGAACTTGAACCTGAGTGGCTTATACCTGGGAAGTACCTACAACCCAGGGCTAGCCTCAGACAGTTCCCGGCAGAGGAACCTAGAACCTGAGCAGTGTAGACTGGGAAAGCACACATGCTGTGAGTTGGGGCAAAGCCAGTGTGGCCGAGACACTGTGAGCACTCCCCTCCTACACCAGTATTATTTGTTTGCAGTGTTCCTTCCTCCCCACAGCATGACTGAACAAATGAGCCTAAAAAAAAAAAAAGTGACCACCACCGCCCCGTTGTGTCAGGGCAGAAATTAGACACTGAAGAGACTGGCAAAGAGAAGAAGCTAAAATATACAGAGGGAACCACTTTGGAAGTGACAGGTGCGATAGATTAAAACCCTGTACTTAGCACCGACTACATAACAAGGGGCCTATAGATATTGAGAAGTATAAGCCAGATCAAGGAACTATCTGAAAATGAACTGGCCCCACATTGTCCACAATAGCTCCAGAGAAAGTCCTAAATATATTTTTACTATTATCATTTTAATTTTTTTTTAGATTTTTTAAGTCCTCTATTACTCCTTTAATTTTCATTTTTATAATCAACTATTACATTGCCAAAAATGCCCCTATTTTTAAAGCAAACTTCATATATATATATATATATAAAATTTTTGTAACTTTGTTTTTTCTTTAATATTGTATTTTTGAGAATCTAATCTTTACTCTAGATTTTTAATCTGTGCTTTTTGGTATTTGTTACCAATTTTGTACCTTTAAGAATCCAATCTTCAGTACCCATTTTTACTTGGGAGCAAGATTACTGGCTCGATTGCTCTCTCCCCCTTTGGACTCTCCTTTTTCTCCACCAGGTCACCTCTACCTCTGCCCTCCCCCTTCTCTTCTCTATCCAACTCTGTGAATCTCTTTGTGTGTTACAGGCTGTGGAGAACACTTAAGGAACTGATCACTGGCTGATCTGTCTCTCTTCTTTTGATTCCCTCCTTATCCTCCTGGCCACCTGCCGGGAGCCAGCGTGAGAAATCCCACCCATGATGGGGACATGCGGCAGAGACTCAGATGGCAAGGCAATTTGGGTCTCAGGGGTTCCCCCTGGTATTTCCTGAGCATGTACCCCCAAAATAAGAATCTGCTTGCTTTTTCCACTCTTCTGATTTTCTCTGAAAAAAGTTGACTCAGGGCTTTAGTCTTCTGCATTTGAAAGGAGTGTTTCAGCTCAACCCCCTCTGATAGCTCTAAGTTAAATGCTCTAACTTGCCTAACAGGTTCCCTGGACCTTACAGCCACCAACTGTGAGGGGCACAAAGCTTGAGTATCTTAAAGTTACAAAACCTTTTCTAAGAGTTAAAAATCCTATTGGTGACAGGATTTCACTGTTGACTCCATGATTGCTGCCAGACCTGCTTATTCTCTAGGCACCTGGAAAGATGTTAATCAATGTAAATGGGATATGGAAAAAAATATATAGTAGTTTTGATGTTAGCAACACTAGACTTTTGAGTTAATTAACACAAATAAGTCTTCTGGTTAACAAACCCTTATCAGAATAGAGCCATAAAATGTTAATTGGCCTTTTGGCCAGAAGATGATGTAAATCACCTAAGGCTTGTGTATACAACTAGGTCTGCAGAGAGAAAAGCCTGGTCTTGATAAGAGTCAGGGCTGCTGATGCTGCATAATTTTATATATGGAGCAAGATTACTGGCTCGATTGCTCTCTCCCCCTTTGGACTCTCCTTTTTCTCCACCAGGTCACCTCTACCTCTGCCCTCCCCCTTCTCTTCTCTATCAACTCTGTGAATCTCTTTGTGTGTTACAGGCTGTGGAGAACACTTAAGGAACTGATCACTGGCTGATCTGTCTCTCTTCTTTTGATTCCCTCCTTATCCTCCTGGCCACCTGCCGGGAGCCAGCGTGAGAAATCCCACCCATGATGGGGACATGCGGCAGAGACTCAGATGGCAAGGCAATTTGGGTCTCAGGGGTTCCCCCTGGTATTTCCTGAGCATGTACCCCCAAAATAAGAATCTGCTTGCTTTTTCCACTCTTCTGATTTTCTCTGAAAAAAGTTGACTCAGGGCTTTAGTCTTCTGCATTTGAAAGGAGTGTTTCAGCTCAACCCCCTCTGATAGCTCTAAGTTAAATGCTCTAACTTGCCTAACAGGTTCCCTGGACCTTACAGCCACCAACTGTGAGGGGCACAAAGCTTGAGTATCTTAAAGTTACAAAACCTTTTCTAAGAGTTAAAAATCCTATTGGTGACAGGATTTCACTGTTGACTCCATGATTGCTGCCAGACCTGCTTATTCTCTAGGCACCTGGAAAGATGTTAATCAATGTAAATGGGATATGGAAAAAAATATATAGTAGTTTTGATGTTAGCAACACTAGACTTTTGAGTTAATTAACACAAATAAGTCTTCTGGTTAACAAACCCTTATCAGAATAGAGCCATAAAATGTTAATTGGCCTTTTGGCCAGAAGATGATGTAAATCACCTAAGGCTTGTGTATACAACTAGGTCTGCAGAGAGAAAAGCCTGGTCTTGATAAGAGTCAGGGCTGCTGATGCTGCATAATTTTATATATTATCCATTGATCTCTATGTAAAAAGGGTATAAAAGACCTTGAAGAACAATAGAAGCCAAATCCAGTTGCTGGACTGGCTTCCCTAGTGTCTTCTCTCTGATTTCTGGCTGAATTCCCATCTGGGGCGTGGAGGCTCACCATGTCTACTTACTTGTCCCTGCTCTTAAGTTCTGCGCAAAAGGGAGCCCAGGGCGGGGCAAACTTAGAGATTCAAGCGGGCGCCGTGGCCCCATGTAGATGGTGCAAGCTCCTTGTAACTCAGCCTCCTTTTTTCCACTAATTTTCCTACTACATATTCTATCCTGAGCTATCCTATCCTATTCTATATCTATGTAAATAATTCTGTCCACAGCCACCTGCACCGTCCCTGCTTTGAATATCCCTGGATCTATCAGGGCTGGACCCAGGCAGCCACCTCTGTCTCCTTCCTCCCTCGTCTCTTCTCTGTGTAACTCCGTGAGTATCTCTGAGGGATCCAGACTGTGGAGAACACATAGGAAAGTGATTACCGGCTAGCTTGCTCTCTCCCTTTTTGATTTCTCCTCTTCTCCCCCCGTCACCTCTATCTCCCTCCGCCCTCTTCTCTTTTCCATGTAGCTCTGTATACCTTTCTGGGTGTCACTCACTGTGGAGGAACTCTTCGTCATTAACCTAGATGTTTTATCATCGGTGCTGTATAGATGGAAAAGTCTTGGGGCCACTGTCAGAATAAGACTGAAAATCAGAGGCAGGAGGCTTAAGTCCAAATCCTGAGAATACCAGAGAACTCCTGACTCTAGGGAACATAAATCAATAGGAGCTCATATAAATCCTCCATACCTACACTGAAATAAAGCACTACCCAAGGGCCAACAAGTTCCAGAGCAAGATATACCACACAAATTCTCCAGCAACACAGGAACAAAGCCCTGAGCTTCAATATACAGGCTACCCAAAGTCACACCAAACCCACTGACATCTCAAAACTCACTACTGGACACTTCATTGAACTCCAGAGAGAAGAAATCCAGCTCCAACCACCACAACACCGACACAAGCTTCCCTAACCAGGAAACCTTGAAAAGCCACCCATCCAACCTCACTCACAGTGAGGATCCTCCACAATAAAGACAAACCACAAACTTCTGGAATACGGAAAGTCCACCCCAAATATAACAATATAAATAGGATGAAAGGGCAGAAAAATACCCAGCAGGGACAGGATAAATGCCCACCAAACCAAACAAAAGAAGAAGAAATAGAGAACTACCTGATAAAGAATTCTGAATAATGATAGTGAAAATTATCCAAACTCTTGAAAACAAAATGGAGTTACAGAAAAATAGTCTGGAGGCAAGGATTGAGAAGATGCAAGAAATGTTTAACAAGGACCCAGAAGAAATAAAAGAGTCAATATATAACGAATAATGCAATAAATGAGATCAAAAACACTCTGGAGGGAACCAACAGTAGAATAATTGAAGCCAAAGATAGGATAAGTGAGGTAGAAGATGGAATGGTAAAAATAAATGAAAGAGGAAAAAAGAAAGAATTAAAATAAATGAAGACAACCTCAGAGATCTCTGGGACAATGTTAAAAGTCCAAACATTTGAATCACGGGAGTCCCAGAAGAAGTAAAAGGAAAGACCATGAGAAAATACTTGAGGAGATAATAGTTGAAAACTTCCCTAAAATGGGGAAAGAAATAGTCACCGAAGTTCAAGAAGCCCAGAGAGTCCCAAACAAGGTAAACTTAAGGTGAAATGCCCCAAGACACATATTAATCAAAGTAACAAGGATCAAACACAAACAAAAATATTAAAAGCAGCAAGGGAAAAACAACAAATAACACACAAGGGGATTCCCATAAGGATAACAGCTGATCTTTCAATAGAAACTCTTCAGGCCAGGAGGGAATGGCAAGACATACTTAAAGTGATGAAAGAAAAAAACAAAAAACAAAACAAAACAAAACAAAAAACAAACCTACATCCCAGGTTACTATACCCAGCAAGGATCTCATTCAGATATGAAGGAGAAATCAAAAGCTTTACAGACAAGCAAAAGCTGAGAGAATTCAGTACCACCAAACCAGCTCTCCAACAAATGCTAAATGATATTCTCTAGATAGGAAACAAAGAAAGAGTAAATAAACTCAAACCCAAAACAATAAAGAAAATGACAAAGGGATCATACTTATCAATAATTACATTAAATGTAAATGGATTGAATGCCCCAACCAAAAGACAAAGACTGGCTGAATGGATACAAACCAAGACCCTTATATTATTGTCTACAAGAGACCCACCTCAAAACAAGGGACACATACAGACTGAAGGTGAAGGGCTGGAAAAAAGTATTCCATGCAAATAGAGACCAAAAGAAAGCAGGAGTAGCAATACTCATATCAGATAAAATAGACCTTAAAATAAAGGCTGTGAAAGAGACAAGGAAGGACACTACACAATGATCAAAGGATCAATCCAAGAAGATATAATAATTATGAATATATAAGCACCCAACATAGGAGCACCACAATATGTAAAACAAATGTTAACAAGTATGAAAGGGAAAATTAACAGTAACACAATAATAGTGGGAGACTTCAATACCTCACTCACATCTATGGATAAATCAATTAAACAGAAAATTAACAAGGAAACACAAACTTTATATGATACAATAGATTCATTAGACTTAACTGATATCTATAGGACATTTCACCTCAAAACAATGAATTTCACCTTTTTTTCAAGTGCACATGGGACCTTTTCCAGGATAGATCACATCCTGGGCCATTAATCTAGCCTTGGTAAATTCAAAACAATTGAAATCATTCCAAGCATCTTTTCTGACCACAATGCAGTGAAATTAGATGTCAATTACAGGAGAAAATTATTAAAAATTATTAAAAATGGAGGCTGAAAAACATGCTTCTGAATAACCAACAAATCACAGAAGAAATTAAAAAAGAAATCAAAATATGCATATAAAAAATGAAAATGAAAACACAACCACTCAAAACATATGGGACATTGTAAAAGCAGTGCTAAGGGGAAGGTTTGTAGCAATATAGGCTTACCTCAAGAAACAGGAAAAAAGTCAAATAAATAACCTAACTCTATACCTAAAGCAACTAGAAAAGGAAGAAATGAAGAACCACAGGGTTAGTATAAGGAAAGAAATCTTAAAAATTAGGGTAGAAATAAATGCAAAAGAAACAAAAGAGACCATAGGAAAAATCAACAAAGCCAAAAGCTGGTTCTTTAAGAAGATAAATAAAATTGAGAAACCATTAGCCAGACTTATAAGAAACAAAGGAAGAAGAATCAAATCAACAAAATTAGAAATGAAAATGGAAAGATCACAACAGACAACACAGAAATACAAAGGATCATAAGAAACTACTACCAGCAACTATATGCCAATAAAATGGACAACTTGGAAGAAATGGACAAATCCTTAGAAAAGTACAACTTTCCAAAACTGAACCAGGAAGAATTAGAAAATCTTAACAGACACATCACAAGCATGGGAATTGAAACTGTAATTAGAAATCTTCCAGCAAACAAAAGCCCAGACCAGACGGCTTCACAGCTGAATTCTACAAAAAATTTAGAGAAGAGCTAACACCTATCCTATTCAAATTCTTTCAGAAAATTACAGAGGAAGGTAAACTTCCAAACTTATTATATTAGGCCACCATCCATCTATTAGACCCTAATACCAAATCCAGATAAAAATGCCACAAAAAAGGAAAACTACAGGCCAATATCACTGATGAACATAGATGCAAAAATCCTTAACAAAATCCTAGCAAGCAGAATGCAACAACACATTAAAAAGAACATACATCATGACCAAGTGAGCTTTATCCCAGGGATGCAAGGATTCTTCAATATGTGCCAATCAATGTAATATGCCACATTAACAATTTGAAAGATAAAAACCATATGATTATCTCAATAGATGCAGAGAAAGCCTTTGACAAAATTCAATATTCATTTCTGAAAAAAACCCCTCCAGAAAGCAGGAATAGAAGGAACATACCTCAACATAATAAAAGCTATATATGACAAACCCACCGAAAACATTACCCTCAATGGTGAAAAACTGAAAGTGTTTCCCTTTAAGTCAGGAACAAGACAAGGGCGTCCACTCTCATCACTACTATTCAATATCGTTTTGGAAGTTTTGGCCACAGCCATCAGAGCAGAAAAAGAAATAAAAGGAATCCAAATTGGAAAAGAAAAAGTAGATTTATCACTGTTTGCAGATGACATGATCCTCTACATAGAAAACCCTAAAGACTCCACCAGAAAATTACTAGAATAATCAATTAATATAGTAAAGTTGCAGGATATAGTAAAGCTGCAACACAGAGAAATCTTTTGCATTCCTAAATACTAACAATGAGAAAACAGAAAAAGAAATGAAAAAAAAAATTCCATTCACCATTACAACGAAAAGAATGAGATACTTAGGAATATATCTACCTAAAGAAACAAAAGGCCTATATATAGAAAACTATAAAACACTGGTGAAAGAAATCAAAAAGGAAGCAAATAGATGGAGAAATATACTGTGTTCATGGATTGGAAGAATCAATATAGTGAAAATGAGTATATTACCCAAAGCAATCTATAGATTCAATATAATACATATCAAGCTACCAACAATCTAGAACAAATAATTTCACAATTGGTATGGAAATACAAAAAACCTCAAATAGCCAAAGCAATCTTGAGAATGAAAAATAGAACTGGAGGAATCAACCTGCTTGACTTCAGACTCTACTACAAAACCACAGTCATCAAGACAGTATGGTACTGGCACAAAGACCGAAATATAGATCAATGGAGCAAAATAGAAAGCCCAGATATAAATCCACACACCTGTGGACACCTTATCTTCGACAAAAGAGGCAAGAATATACAGTGGAGAAAAGACAATCTCTTTAACAAGTGGTGCTGGGAAAACTGGTCAACCCTCATAAAAGAATGGAACTAGAACACTTCCTAACACTATACAGAAAAATAAACTCAAAATGGATTAAAGATCTAAATGTAAGACCAGAAACTATAAAACTCCTAGAGCAAAACATAGACAAAATACTCTCCAACATAAATTACAGCAGGATTTTCTATGACCCACTTCCCAGAATATTGGAAATAAAAGCAAAAATAAACAAATAAGACCTAATTAAATTTAAAATCTTTTTCATAACAAAGGAAACTATAAGCAAGGTGAAATACAGCCTTCAGAATGGGAGAAAATAATAGCAAATGAAACAACAGACAAAGAATTAATCTTAAAAATATACAAGCAACTCCTATAGCTCAATTCCAGAAAATAAACAACCCAATCAAAAAATGGATCAAAGAACTAAATAGACATTTCTCCAAAGAAGACACACAGATGGCTAACAAACACATAAAAGATGCTCAACATCACTCATTATCACAGAAATGCAAATCAAAACCACAATGAGGTACCATCTCATGCCAGTCAGAATAGCTGCTATCCAAAAGTCTACAAGCAATAAATGCTAGAAGGGGTGTGGAGAAAAGGGAACCCTCTTACACTGGTGCATTGTAACCCTCTTGCATTGGTGGGAATGCAAACTAGTACAGCCACTATGGAGAACAGTGTGGAGATTCCTTAAAAAACTGGAAATAGAACTGCCTTATGACCCAGCAATCCACTGCTGGGCATACACACCAAGGAACCAGAATTGAAAGAGACATGTGTACCCCAATGTTCATCACAGCACTGTTTATAATAGCAAGGACATGAAGCAACCTAGATGTCCATCAGCAGAAGAATGGATAAGAAAGCTGTGGTACATATACACAATGGGATATTACTTAGCCATTAAAAATAATACATTTGAGTCAGTTCCAATGAAGTGGATGAAACTGGAGCCTATTATACAGAGTGAAGTAAGCCAGAAAGAAAAACACCGATGCAGTATACTAATGCATATATATGGAATTTAGAAAGATGGTAATGATAACCCTATGTGTGAGATAGCAAAAGAGACAGAGATGTATAGAACAGTCTTTTGGACTCTGGCAGAGGGCAAGGGTGGGATGATTTGGGAGGATGGCATTGAAACATGTATATTATCATATGTGAAATGAATCGCCAGTCCAGGTTCAATACATGAGACAGGGTGCTCAGGGTTAGTGCACTAGGATGACCAAGAGGGATGGGATGGGGAGAGTGGTGGGAAGGGGGTTCAGGATAGGGAACACATATACACCCATGGTGGGTTCATGTCAATATAGCATAACCACTACAATATTGTAAAGTAATTAGCCTGCAATTAAAATAAATAAGCGTATATTAAAAATATATATACACATATATATAGTGTATATATATAATCAAATCAGTTTGTTATATACCTGAACTAACACTATATTACAAATCAATTATAGTCTAATATAAAATAAAAATTAACATATATATATATATATAAAAAAATCAGGTTTCTAGGCTACCAACTTGATGTTGAGACAGTTGTTGATTTATTCCCAAGCGGAACTCTAAATTTGTCTCTCCTAATTCAGTTCTCAATATGTGAGCAAATTTGGAAAACTCAGCAGTGGCTACAGGACTGGAAAAGATCAGTTTTCATTCCAATCCCAAAGAAAGGGAATGTCAAAAGTGCTCAAACTACTACACAATTGCATTCATCTCATACGCTAGTAAAATATGCTCAAAATTCTCCAAGCCAGGCTAAAGCAATATGTGAACCATGAACTTCCAGATGTTCAAGCTGGTTTTAGAAAAGGCAGAGGAACCAGAGATCAAATTGCCAACATCTGCTGGATCATCGAAAAAGCAAGATAGTTCCAGAAAAACATCTATTTCTGCTTTATTGACTATGCCAAAGTCATAACTGTGTGGATCACAATAAACTGATGAAAATTCTGAAAGAGATGGGAATACCAGACCACCTGACCTGCCTCTTGAGAAACCTATATACAGGTCAGGAAGCAATAGTTAGAATTGGACATGAAACAACAGACTAGTTCCAAATAGGTAAAGGAGTACATCAAGGCTGTATATTGTAATCCTGCTTATTTAACTTCTATGCAGAGTACATCACGAGAAACAATGGGCTGGAAGAAGCACAAGCTGGAATCAAGATTGCCGGGAGAAATATCAATAACCTCAGATATGCAGATGACACCACCCTTATGACAGTAAGTGAAGAGGAACTAAAAAGCCTCTTGATGAAAGTGAAAGAGGAGATGGGAAACGTTGGCTTAAAGCTCAACATTCAGAAAATGAATATCATGGCATCTGGTCCCAACATTTCATGGGAAATAGATGGAGAAACAGTGGAAACATGTCAGATTTTATTTTTGGGGGCTCCAAAATCACTGAGATGGTGACTGCAGCCATGAAGTTAAGACTCTTACTCCTTAGAAGAAAAGTTATGACCAACCTAGATAGCATATTGAAAAGCAGAGACATTACTTTGCTGCCTAAGGTCGGTCTAGTCAAGGCTATGGTTTTTCCAGTGGTCATGTATGTATGAATGTGAGAGTTGAACTGTGAAGAAAGCTGAGTGCCAAAGTATTGATGCGTTTGAACTGTGGTGTTAGAGAAGACTCTTGAGAGTCCCTTGGACTGCAGGGAGATCCAATCAGTCCATTCTAAAGGAGATCAGTTCTGGGTATTCTTTGGAAGGACTGATGCTAAAGCTGAAAATCCAGTACTTTGGCCACCTCATGCAAAGCATTGACTCATTGGAAAAGACTCTGATGCTGGGAAAGATTGGGGGCAGGAGAGGAAGGGGACTACAGAGGATGAGCTGGCTGGATGGCATCACAGACTCGATGGACATGAGTTTGAGTGAATTCTGGGAGTTGGTGATGGACAGGGAGGCCTGGCGTGCTGCAATTCATGGGGTTGCAAAGAGTCAGACATGACTGAGTGACTGAACTGAACTGAAGAGTCAGTTTAAACTGTGACCCGAAAAGAATTTTTTATCTCACTAACTCCAAAGATCTACTTTCTCCCATTTTTTCCTAGATAGTTTATTAGACACATCATTTTCCCAGTTGCTCAGGCAAAACAAAAACAAAACTTAAAACCTTATGAACTATTTTTGGTTTTCCCATTTCTGCCATACCACAAGTTAAACTGATCAATGGATCTATTCTCATCTTCCTTTATTAGATCTAAATGTGCTATTTTCCACCCTGTTTCATGAATGCCCATTATTGAACAGTATCATCTCTTATTTAAAGAGCCCTCAATGGCTCTTCCCATTTCTACTCCTGAATAATATTTTTTAATTTTTAAATAAGATCATATCTCTCTACATTTCAGAACCTTCAGTTGTTTATCTCACATATATAATTAAAGCTTAAGTCCTTAACTAGGCCGTCAAAATTCTATAGGTCTAGACTCTCTGTTCCATCCCAGCTATTCCAATTTTCTTGTTCTTTCTAAAATATGACAGTCTAATTGCTTCTTCAGGCTCTAGAGCCTTTGTACTTACTGCAACGATTACTAACATGCCAGCTAAGCAAGGCTCTCTTTATGTTTACTCAAATGCTTGTAAAAATGTCTCCTCAAAGATTTTTGACCCCATTGTGTAAAAAAAAATAATAATAATGCTTTCATTCACCTCTCAGTTAGTTTCCCACTTCTTTTCCTGCTTTATTTTCTGGAAAAACACCTGTTTTCATTTGAGATTATATTGCATATTTCTTCTTTTATTTGTTTATTATCCTTCAGGGATGTAAACTGTTGAAATGAAATAAAAAATTTAGTCTGTCTAGCTCATGTCCATATTCCTATTTTTTATTAATGTATTTAAAATTTTCCTCAATTTTATTGAGCTAAAATTGATAAGAAAATGTGTATGTATACGTATATATATATCTTAAAATTTGATGAATTGACATATTTATACTTTGTGAAATAATTATCATAGTTCAGATTAACACATTCTTCACTTAGTTTTTTTTTTTTTTCTGTGTGTATATGTGGTGAGAAGGCAATGGCAGCCCATTCCAGTACTCTTGCCTGGAAAATCCCACAGATGGAGGAGCCTAGTAGGCTACAGTCCATGGAGTCGCTAAGAGTTGGACATGACTGAGTGACTTCACTTTTATTTTTCACTTTCATACATTGGAGAAGGAAATGACAACCCACTCCAGTACTCTTGCCTGGAGAATCCCAGGGATAGAGGAGCCTGGTGGGCTGCTGTCTATGGGGTTGCACAGAGTCAAACATGACTGAAGCGACTTAGTAGTAGCATCACTGTCTTAGCAAATTTCAAGCCAAAACATAGTATTCTTGACTTTGGTCCCCATACTATACATTAGATCCCCAGAGCTTATCCATCTTATAACTGAAGAGTTGTACCCTTTGACCAGTCTCTCCCCATCTCCTCCAACCCCAGATCCTGGTAATATAATTTTACTCTGTTTCTATGAATTTGACTTTTTAAATTACTATTATTTTTACATTTCACATGTAGCTATCTAGCTAATTTCAGTTAGCATAACATCTTCTAGATTGATCCATGTTTTTAAAGATGTTAGCATTTCCTTCTTTCTCATGACTAAATAATAGTCATTGAAAACATGCATATGTTTATGGGTCAGTTCAGTTCTGTTCAGTCGCTCAGTCGTGTCTGACTCTTTGTGACCCCATGAATTGCAGCATTCCAGGCCTCCCTGTCCATCACCAACTCCTGGATTTACTCAAACTCATGTCCATCAAGTCAGTGATATATGGATATACATATTTATGTATCACATATTCTTTATCAATTTGTTCATTGACAAATGAGTAGTTTCCATGTCTTTGTGAACAATGCTGCAATAAATATGGGAGTTCTGATATTCCTTCAAAATGTTTATTTTACTAAATTTGAATTTATACCTAGAAATGGGATTGTTGGATCATACGAGATTCTATTTTATTTTTCCTCCTGTTTTCCACCATGGTCAAAGTAATTTACATTTCCATCAATGGGGCAAAACACTTCCCTTTTCTCTATACCATTTATGATCTTTTATCTTTCAGATAAAAGCCGTTCTATTTGACTTGAACTTTCCTGATAGTTAATGTTGAGCACCTTTTCATGCCCTATGTATATATCTTCTTTGGAAAAACCTCTATTCAAATCTTTTAAATATTTTAAAATCATGTTTTCTTGTTTTTATGATTGAGCTGTGTAAGTTTCTTACATATTTTTATATTATATTAATTTCTCAGCTGATATATGGTTTGAATATATTTTTCATTCTGTAACATGTCTATTCACTTTGTTGATGATTTCCTTCCTGTGCAGAAGCTTTTTGGTTTAATGTCATTCTACTTGCTGACTTTTTTTTTTTCTTTCTTTCTTACTCTTTAGTGCCATTTCCAAAACATCTGTGCCAAAACCAATGTCAATGAAATCCTTTTTTATGTGTTCCTTCAAGAATTTATGGCTTTAGATTTTCCAGTCAAGTTTTTAATCCACTTCAACTTAATTTTTGTTAGTGGTATAAAATTGGGGTCTAGTTTTATTTTTTGCATATGTGTATCTAGTTTTCACAACACCATTTATTGAAGAGATTATTCCTTCTGCAATTTTTGTCCTCAGCACTCTTGTCAAAGTTAGCTAACCATACAGGCTGGATTATAGCTGAATTCTCTATTCTGTTCCATAGGTCCGCATGTCTGTTTTTATGACTATACCATTCTGGTTTTATTACTGTAGCTTTGTGCTGCTGCTGCTGCTGCTAAGTCACTTCAGTCATGTTCGACTCTGTGCGACCCCATGGATGGCAGCCCTCCAGGCTCCCCTGTCCCTGGGATTCTCCAGGCAAGAACAATGGAGTGGGTTGCCATTTCCTTCTCCAATGCATGAAAGTGAAAAGTGAAAATGAAGTCGCTTAGTCGTGTTCGACTCTTAGCGACCCCATGGACTGCAGCCCACCAGACTCCTCCATCCATGGGATTTTCCAGGCAAGAGTACTGGAGTGGGGTGCCATTGCCTTCTCCAACTGTGGCTTTGTAGTGTAGAGTAAAATCAGAAAATGAGCTGCCTTCAACTTCGTTGTTCTTTCTTAGGGTTGCTTTTGCTATTCAGTGCCTTTTATGGTTTCATATAAATATTAAAATAGCTTTTTTTATTTTCCCTATTACTACTAGTGAAAGTTGCTCAGTTGTGTCCAACTCTTTGTGACCCCCATGGACTATACAGTCCATGGAATTCTCCAGGCCAGAATACTGGAGAGGGTAGCCTTTCCCTTCTCCAGGGGATCTTCCCAACCCAGGAATTGAACTCAGGTCTCCTGCATTATAGGTGGATTCTTTACCAGCTGAGCCACAAGGGAAGCCCAGCTTTTTTTTTTTTTTCCTACTTATGAGAAAAATGCAATTGGAATTTTGATGGGGATTATGGTAAAGTTATGGATTGCTTTGTTAGTATGGATAATATTTTTAAAATATTAATTCTTCCATCCATGAAAATGAAATATCTTTCCATTTATCTGTGTTTTAAATTTCTTATAGATTGGGCTTGATTAAAGTATACAGGTCTTTTATCCCTTGATTAAATTTATTCCTAGGTATTTAATTTTTTGATTTTATTATAAATGGGATTACTTTTTAAATTTATGTTTCTGCTAATTCATTGTCAGTATATGGAATTGTAACTGATTTTTCTGTACTGAATTTGTATCCTGAAACTTTGTGGAATTTGTTCATCAGTTCTAAGAGGTATCTTTATATACCATGTAATCTGCAATGTAGACAATTTTGTACTTCCTTTTGGAGTTGGATTTTTTTCTTAATTGCTCTAGCTAGGAATTCCAATACTATGTTGAATAGAAATGATAAGAGTGGGCACCTTTGTCTTGTTTTTGAACTTAGAGAAAAAGCTTTCAGTTCCTCATCATTGAGCATAAAGTTTCTGGTGGGCCTGTCATTATGGCCTTTACTATGTTGAGTTGCATTCCTTCTATACATGATTCATTGACAGTTTTAATCATGTTGTAGAATTTCATCAAATGCTTTTCTTTTTACATCTATTGAGATAATCATATAATCTTACCCTCATTTTGCTAACATGGTGTATTGCATTGATTTACAGATTTGAATCATCATCACATCTAATGGATAAATGCCACTGATCATGATATAAGATCCTTTAAATAGAAGTGGGTTTTCTAGTATTTTGGTGAAGATTTTTGTGTTTATAGTCACCATAGATATTGATCTTTTTTTTTTTTTTTTTGTAGTGTCTTGTCTGACTTTGGTTTCAGGGTGAATTTGGTCTTGTAAAGTGATTTTGGACTGGCTCCATTTTCAGTTTTTGAAAGTTTAGAAAGACTGATATTAATTTCTCTTTAAACATTTAATACATTTCACCAGCAAAACTATCAGGTCTGAGCCTTTTCTTTTATGGAAAATTTTTGATTACTAAGTGAAACTTCTTACATGTTATTATTCTCTTCAGACTTTCTGTTTCTTCCTTGTTCATTTTGTTGTAAATTTATGGAAATATATCAATTTCTTATAGGTGATTCGATTTGTTGGTATATAATATTTTATAATAGTCTCATGAATCTTTGCATTTCTGAGTTACCATTGTAACATTGGTTTAATTTCTAACTTTTTTTGTTTGATTCTCTCTCTCTTTTCAGAATTGATGCTTTTGAACTGTGCTGTTGGCTCACTTCAGCAACTAGATGATCTAGGAACCACCTTGTCCTCCTCTGAGGGTCCCACCCACTTCTTGCTGTTATTCCTCCTCCTCCATTACAGCCACTTCCAGACCTGAGGAGCACTGCCAGCAACTTTAGCAGCTCCTCACATGGCTTTGCATTCTGACTCAGAATGGTGGTCCCTCCCCTCTGAGCCCTGCCTGCTGCACTGAGCACCAATTTCTGTGGACTTGCAAGAAGCTTTGGCCCAGGCTTGCATACATACTCCCACCACAAATTTTTACTTATCTTTAATGCTTTTTTTTTTTTTTTAATGAAATGGAAGTTGAAAACTCTTTTCTTCTACTGTATTGGAAGTTGAAAGTATGATCAAATGAAATAGTGAGAACACTTTGGATATTACTTAATGAAATATGAAGCACTTTGTTTGTTGTTGTTATATTTTTTATATGAAGGGTAAAGTGAGATGAAGAGAACAGTCTTCCAACTCTTCAGGAATCTGTGTTTCCTTTGAGTAATCAAGAATAAACAAAACTTTGTCTTATTGTTACTTTTTACAGTGGAAAATCATGAATGATATATTTCAAGTAACATACACATCATTTTCTACTCAAGCTGGAAAAATAACCAGCTAAAATGAATAGTTTGAGGGCAAGGCCAGATACCATTCTTTTGTTACACCATAGCTTGACCCTTAAAAATAAGGGAGATTATCACCTTATACTGGTCAGAATGACGATTATCAAAAATCTATAAACAACGGATACTAGAGAGGATGTGGAGAAAAGGGAACTCTACTGTACTGTTAGCAAGAATGTAAATTGATACAGTACTATAAGAACAGTATGGATATTTCTTTAAAAACTAGGAATCAATTCATTTCAGTCACTAAGTCATGTCTGACTCTTTGCGACCCCATGGACTGCAGCATGCCAGGCCTCCCTATCCATTACCAACTCCCAGAGTATACACAAACTCATGTTCATCGAGTTGATGATGCCATCCAACCATCTCATCCTCTGTCATCCCCTTCTTCTTTTGGCTTTGATCTTTCCCAGCATCAGGGTCTTTTCCAATGCATGAGTTCTTCCCATAAGGTGGCCAAAGTATTGGAGTTTCAGCTTCTTCATCAGTACTTCCAATGAATATTCAGGATTGATTTATTTTAGCATGGACTGCTTAGATCTTGCAGTCCAAGGGACTCTTTAAGAGTGTTCTCCAACACCACAGTGCAAAATTATCAATTCTTTGACACTCAGCTTTCTTCATGGTCCAACTCTCACATCCATACATGACTACTGGAAAAACCATAGCATTGACTTAGATGGACCTTTGTTGGCAAGTGGGCTTCTCTGGTGGCTCAGAGTTTAAAGCATCTGCCCACAATGCAGGAGACCTGGGTTTGATCCCTGGGTCGGGAAGATCCCCTGGAGAAGGAAAAGGCAACCCACTCCAGTACTCTTGCCTGGAGAATCCCATGGACAGAGGAGCTTGGTGGGCTACAGTTCACGGAGTTGCAAAGAGTTGGACACAACTGAGCAACTTCACTTTCACTTTTGTTGGCAATGTCTCTGCTTTTCAATATGCTATCTAGGTTGGTCATTACTTTCCTTCCAAGGAGTAAGCATCTTTTAATTTCGTGGCTGCAATCACCATCTGCAGTTATTTTGGCATCCTGAAAAATAAAGTCTGACACCATTTCCACTGTTTCCCCATCTATTTGCCATGAAGTGTTGGGACCAGATGCCATGATCTTCATTTTCTGAATGTTGATTTTTAAGCCAACTTTTTCACACTCCTCCTCCACTTTCATCAAGAAGCTCTTTAGTTCTTCTTTGCTTTCTGCCATAGGGTCGTGTATCTGCATGTCTGAACTAATATTTCTCCTGGCAATCTGGATTCCAGCTTGTGCTTCATCCAGCCCGGAACAAAACTAGGAATAAAACTACCATATGACCCAGCAATCCCCTACTGGGCATATGCCCTGAGAAAACCACAATTCTAAAGGACATATGTACCTCAGTGTTCGTTGCAGCATTATTTACAATAGCCAGGACATGGAGGCAACCTGGATGTCAATCAACAGATGAATGGATGGGAAGGTTGTGGTACATATATGCAATGAGATGTTTCTCAGCCATAGAAAGGAACAAATTTTAGTCCTAGTGAAGTGAATGAAGCTAGAGCCTATTATATAAAAAGAAATTCATCAGTTTAGGGAAACAATTGAGACACAGACATACAGAATAGACTTGTGGATACAGTGGGGTAAGGAGAGGGTGAGACAAATTTAGAGAGTAGCATTGAGACATATACATTTACATTACATATGTATAACAGATAGCCAGTGGGAATTTGCTTATGAAGCAGGGAGTTCAAACTGGTACTCTCTGACAACCTAATAGAGTGGGATAGGTTGGAGGTTCAAGAGGGAGAGGGCATATACCTATGTCTGACTCATGTTGATGTATGGTAGAAGCCAACACATTATAAAGCAATTATCCTCCAATTAAAAATAAATAAATTAAACAAAAATAAAGGAGACTCATGCAGGACAAAGGCAAGTAGATAAAGAAATGTTTGACTATCAAGGCTCTTTTATTTAAAATGTGTCAGTTCTCCAGCCCTCAAATCTTTCACTATTAACATCTCAGGTTAGGTTTCATTATTAAAAATGGATCCCTTTTGGAATTTGATATATTTTCTATATTTATTATTGCAAACTAAATTAAAATCCACTTTAAAGAAAACAAGAAAGAGTTCCATATTTACCTGGTGATACCCAAGAATGAACTTTATTGTTTGAGATGAGAAAAAGGAATTAGACTTTCTGTTCATGTTTTTAAAGTTTATTTTTTATATTTTCCCATATTTTATGATGTTAAATAATTTTAAACTAATGTAAAATGTATGAATATGCTATTAAACTAGTTATTCAGTAGCATATACTTATATTTTATAACTAGAAACTCTGTAAGTACTTATGTAGGTGGTACATAGTAAAAACATTTTGATCAGTCAAAAAATAAAATCTGAATGTCTTTTTATTGGGTAGAATAAAATTCTCAACAGATTCTTTCCTCCTCCTGCAACACAATCACCCATAATATTTTATTCTATTTTATACTTAAATCATACAAAACAGTTTTGAGTTTCCTCACCATTTGATGTGGTCTTATATCACTCTGCATTTGCACCTTCAGTAACCCATGTAGAATTTTATTTTTTTCCTTACCTGCCAAATTTTTATATCAAAACTTTATATCAGATCTCAGCTTCTATAGGAAATGTTTCCTGAATTTTTAAGCATTTTTGAAACATGTACACACCATAAAATCCATACATTTAATATGTGGAAATCAGTGGTTTTAGTACATTCACAGATTTACACCTTCATCACTATTTTGCAACTCAAGACTATTTCATCGTCTTCAAAAAGAAACCCTGTATCTATTAGTAGTCACTACCACTATTTTTTATTTGAGAATTTATACAGCTGGAGTAATTAAAATAATGTATAACTAGCATAAGATTAGTGTATATATTTTAATAAAATAAAATTAAAATTTAGAAATAAACTTTTGCATATATAGTCAATTGATTTTCAACAAGGATATCAAGACAATTAAATGGGGAAAGAATAATCTTCTCAAAAAATGATGCTAGTTTTAACAGGATGTTCACATACAAAAGAATGAAATTTGATCCCAAATGCCTATCTTACACAAAATTAATATTATACGTCTAAATGCAAAGGCTACAACTGCACAATTGTTAGAAGAAACCATACATGTTAATAGTCATAAACTTGAGTTGGGCAGTACTTTCTTGGATATGACACCAGTAGCACAAGCAACAAAGGAAAAACAGGAAATTTGGATTACCTTTAAATTAAACTTTTGTTTATAAATGATATCATCAAGAAAGTGAAAGGACAAGCACTAAAATGGGAGAAATATTTGAAAAGCATTTGTGTGGTAATGAACTAGTATCTAGAAAGAAAAAAAGAACAATTTAATGCAAAAACAAAAAGATAAATTACCCAGTTAAACTGTACAAATGATTTGAGTCTATATTTTACTGAGAAGATAAAGAAGTGGACAATAACTAATTTAAAATATACTCAACATCATTCCCCATTAAGGAAATCATAACTGTGAGGTACCACTTTATATCCATTAATATGGCTACAATAAAAACCATGAGTGAAGAAACTGGCACTCATGCACATTCCACTAGTGGAAATGCAAATAGCATAGTCATTTAGTCAGTTCCTCCAAAGATTAAGTAAAATATGTTACCTACATATGACCCAGCAATTCCACTCTTAGGCATATACCAAGAGAAATAAAAACATTGTCTATTTTAAGCACATGCTTATTTCTTAACATTAAACTTATTTAATATCTTCTTTATTTTAACCTGCTTCTGCCATGGTAGATGGCTTCTCAATTGTGCTAGTGGTAAAGAACCTGACTGCCAATACAGGAGACATAAGAGTTGTGGGTTAGCTCCCTGGGTCAGGAAGATCATATGGAGGAGGGCATGACAACTTTTTCCAGTATTCTTGCCTGGAGAATCCCATGGACAGAGAAGCCTGGTGGGCTACAGTCCATAGGGTCGCACAGAGTCAGACACGACTGATGTGACTTAGTATGCCCACTCCATGGTAGATTACAAACTTCTTGAGGGCAAAGATTGTTTCTTTTTCATTACTGATTCCCTAGAAATAGGAAGCAATGTTAAGTATCATATCATTGGCATAAAATATAAAATAAATATCAATAATATCTGGTTAAAGTAGGTATCTTATTTAAAGTTGGCATCACCAATAGCTTTGACCAGAGGAGCTTCATAAAGTTCTGTCAGCTAGGGCTTTAATGAGGATTAGTGGATGTTCACTTAAGACTTCCATGGGTGAATTTGAGTTGAAGAGATAAGAATATAAGAAAGATAGAAGCCAGGAAACCTAAAGATTTTTAGCTTCTCAATTTTCCTGGAGTCCAATTAAGATTTCTATAGCAAATTTTATATGTCATCAGACTTATTCCCTTTTCACATGAGATGAACAGAAATTGGAGTCTCCATTTTTTGCTGCCAAATAACAATGAAGTTTTCCTTCAGTCCTCATCATAAATTTTATCTCAGTCATCTTATTTCATCTTCCATCATCTTGTTCTCTCTTCTTTTTTTTTTTTCCACTAGACTCCATTTTTCAGGAAAGACACTTGGTAGTCACTTATATGAAGTAAACTTAAGTCATAGTGCTTATTCTCCAAGGGTACTAGAATATGTAGTTGTCTCTTAAAAATAGTCTCGGATATATTAAAGAAATGGTGGAAAAATTAGGTGATCCATGTCTCTGAAATTAATTCATGATGACCATGACTTATCTATTTAATCATAATCATGGCGCACCCATTTCTCACAAGTGTAAGAATCAAACATTACACATATTAGAGCTCTCCTGCATATAACTGACAAAATTAAATCAACAAAAACATTAAGAAGAGAAAGGCAGTGCTTCAGTTACTTGTGACCTTATGCTTGACTTCTGGTAGGCACAGAGATGGGGAACTTCTAAATCTATGGTACATGAAATACAATTTATTCTTAAGCTTTTGCCAAATAGCGCTTGAAAATTTCTATTTGTTCTTCTGTTTGGAGCATATGGGTGTGTTTTCAGAGTGAATCTTGGGTGAATTTTTTCAACTATTAAAATCTCAATCTAATAGCAGGCTTAGATGGGCATGAGCAATAAGCAATGACAAAAACAAACAAACAAATAACAAAACACTTTTAAACTAGCTTTCTTGATTTTCTGTTAGCTTTATTATAGCAATTTTTCTCAAAAATATGACACTGAACTTGGCTAAAGCAGTTCAACCTTCTTAGATGGAAAAGATTGCAGTCCTAGTTCTTGGAATTGTGAACAGAGAACATTCCTAACAGAAAAATCCCCTTCACATCTGTACCCCACAGTCTTCACTTGGCAGTGAGTTTGTTCATTGATTGTTGGATCCCAAACACTGTGTGCTGACAAAATGATATATGGATTGTCTATGTCAGGGGACTGCATCAGTAACAAACATCCAATCTGCCCATATTTACCATTATTCTGACACAGATATTTCTTTCCTTTCACTTCACTCTTTTCTTTGCACAGGCTTGTGTTGTTTGTTTTAGATAATTCTTGTATCAATAAAGGTCTAAATACTTTGAAAAAGGAAAACAAAACAAAATATCAGGAGGCTTACTGAAAATGAAAGCTGCTTTCCTAAATTTAAAGCTCATAAGCAGCATAAATATTCATATTGACATGGGGGGCTATTGAGCCAATGAGTAAACATATTAGTCTTGATACTGGTTTTGGAGATCGCAATAGTGACCAGTTATTAAGGAAATATTGTGGGTTTAGTTTGGTACCAGGAGATTTGTAGGCAATATGAATCATCCTTCTTCTCAGTATCATTTATCACGAGGCTCCTAGATATGTCGGAGAAGGCAATGGCAACCCACTCCAGTACTCTTGCCTGTGAAATCCCATGGATGGAGGAGCCTGGTGGGCTACAGTCCATGGGGTCGCAAAGAGTCGGACACGACTGAGCGAATTCACTTTCACTTTTCACTTTCCTGCACTGGAGAAGGAAATGGCAACCCACTCCGGTATGCTTGCCTGGAGAATCCCAGGGACTGGAGCCTGGTAGGCTGCTGTCTATGGGGTCACACAGAGTCGGACACGACTGACGTGACTTAGCAGCAGCAGCAGCAGCCTAGATATGTGGTCTTGGCCTAGATGCATCCCACCTGCTCTGCTTGTACAAGAATAGCTTTTAGTTTACTGTGCAACCATCACTTGTATTTTCTGGTTTTATATATATATATATATATATATATATATAATTTATTTATTTATTTATATATGGTATTTGATCTGGTACGCCACACCTAATACTAAGATAAAAGAGTATACATATAGTATTAGACACTACTTCTTAAATAGCATATAAGCATATGGCACTATGCTAAATGTTTTTTACTTATGGATGATGATAATATTGGCCACTATATGACACACACCTTCTATTTGCTAGACATAGAGTTAGCATTATTCAAACTGGTGTAATAAATATGTAAAAGTTTGGCAGGCAGGGAGACGAGTTTCAGAGATATTAAATGCATCATCTAATATCACAGCTCAGAGGCTTTGCACTGAATCTGGGTTAGGGTAAATCAGCACTGTGATTGAACTCCTGCTGTTTGTTACAAGGCTGGTGTGTTGGTGTGAGGGTGTGTTGGTGTGAGTCTGTGTGTGTGAGTGTTCAGGAAACAGTGAGGTCATTCATTTTGTGCTGCCTTGCACACACACCTAAAATAAAGGCTCTTGACAGAAGACTCATAACACAGCTGATCTTTTTCAAGATAGCCTTTTAAGAACTAAAATTATGCCTTATTTAGAGCAATGAGTGAGTGAGTGAGTGAAGTTGCTCAGTCATGTCCGACTTTTTGCCACCCCATGGACTGTAGCCTATCTCCTCTGTCTATGGGATTTTCCAGGCAACAGTACTGGAGTGGATTGCCATTTCCTTCTCCAGGGGATCTTCCCAACCCAGGGATCGAACCTGGGTTTCCTGCATTGTAGACAGATGCTTTACTGTCTGAGCCACCAATAAAAGCCCTTAAAAACTAAGTTGTATTTATTCAAACCATAATAGATTTTATTTACTCTTTTACAAATATATTTTTAAAATTCTACTTATTCAAGAAAAGGATTATTTTTCTTAATTTATGGGAAATTAGTGGCTGAATTCATCAGCGAAAAATATAATAATCATATATTTGCAGGTTAAAAATAATCACACAATGAAACAAACTAAAAACCAGAGTTTCTCTAAAGCAAGGCAAGTAAACAGAGACCATTATCTATAGCTGAAATTAAAATAAAACAAAAAGCCATGCATAGTTGTGGCTCCTTCAGTCACTGGTAGTTTATCATCAACCTCCTGCTTTATGTGATCAGATATAACCAACTTTTGTTAAGACAAAATAATATAAGAATTGAATACATTGATTTGGTCAAGGACAACACAGGATATAATTTAAAGGGATAATTGTTTTGTACAATCTGTCTATATAATCTCTCTCTGTATCTTTGGAGAATTCTACTTTCTGTACTCAGGTACCACTGCTCATTGGTGATGCAAATCTAGCATCTCTGCTCTTTCCATGAGATAATCAGAATCTTCATCTCACATTAACTTTGGCCTCCTGAGTCATTCCATGGGTTCTGGGTTGACTGCTTTATGCCCTGCCATGAGTTTCATGCCCCAGCTCTTATTATTCTTCTGGTAATTTTTTTTTTTTAATGCCAAAAATGAGTGTTTCCTGCCCTTTGTGTCAGCTGTCTTCTGTTGGCTCTGACATGTTCCTCCTGTGTCAATTAGGCACAAGTCTAATCCATTCTAAAATATGATATAAATATCCCAAGCTTATAGGGGGACTTCCCAGTAAGGACCAAATTGTTCCCCTTCCCCATTGCCATCTATATCATTTGCACTGTAGTTTTTCCATTTCCCAGTCATGCAGAAGCATCCTTCCTGAGCTGACCTCCAAGTGGCCACTGATTCATACCTGCATCTTAGGTTTATCTACTTTCTTTCCCTTTCCCCTACACTTTCTGATCATTCAGCTCTCACAGAGAAAAGAGATTTGAGAAATTACTGAGAAGGGATCAAAACACAATAGCATGAGGTAGAGGGAATGCTTGCAGACAACAAGTTACTTTCATTTCCTCTCAACTCACAATTATTTAAGTATTTATTTACTTTTAGGCCAGGGTTTGAATTAAGTAGAATTGGAATTATTAAAGAGATATCTTTAGACTTACAACTTTTCATGAATCATATCTTAGGTACCAGGGAGGAAAAGAAAGTTACTCTACATAGATGCAGAGCTTCATACTCATAAATTTTGCTGATCAGTTTAGTATGTTATTTTATCTAATTCTCATTTGAACCTTTAAACTCGATATTATAATTAATTTTATAAGGAAGAAACTTAAGTATTAGAGAAATTTTGCAGTTCTGTTATAGGTGGATGAGCATATATTCATGGCCAAAAATGACAATTATATCTCATTACATATGCAATACATGAACTGTGAACTTCCAGATTTCAAGCTGGTTTTAGAAAATGCAGACGAACCAAAGATCAAATTGCCAACATCTGCTGGATCATGGAAAAAGCGAGAAAGTTCCAGAAAAACATCTATTTCTGCTTTATTGACTATGCCAAAGCCTTTGAGTGTGTGGATCACAATCAACTATGGAAAATTCTGAAAGAGATGGGAATACCAGACTACCTGACCGGCCTCTTGAGAAATCGATATGCAGGTCAGGAAGCAACAGTTAGAACTGGACATGGAACAACAGACTGGTTCCATATAGGAAAAGGAGTACGTCAAGGCTGTATGTTGTAACCCTACTTATTTAACTTCTTGCAGAATACATCAGAGAAATGCTGGGTTGGAAGAAGCACAAGCTGGAATCAAGATTGTCAGGAGAAATAACAATAATCTCAGATATGCAGATGACACCACCCTTATGCCAGAAAGTGAAGAGGAACTAAAAAGCCTCTTGATGAAAGTAAAAGAGGAGAGTGAAAAAGTTTGCTTAAACCTCAACATCCAGAAAAATAAGATCATGGCATCTGGTCCCATCACTTCATGGGAATTAGGTGGGGAAAATGGAAACAGTGTCAGACTTTATTTTGGGGGGCTCCAAAATCACTGCAGATGGTGATTGCAGCCATAAAACTAAAAGTCACTTACTCCTTGGAAAGAAAGTTATGGCCAACCTAGATAGCATATTCAAAAACAAAGACATTATTTTGCCAACAAAGGTCTGTCTAGTCAAGGCTATGGTTTTTCCTGTGGTCATGTATGGATGTGTGGTTTGGACTGTGAAGAAAGTTGAGCGCCAAAGAATTGATGCTTTTGAACTGTGGTGTTGGAGAAGACTCTTGAGAGTCCCTCAGCTGCAGGGAGATCCAATCAGTCCATTCTAAAGGAATTCAATCTAGGGTATTCTTTTGAAGGAATGATGCTAAAGCTGAAACTCCAGTACTTTGGCCACCTCATGCGAAGAGTTGACTCATTGGAAAAGACTCTTGATATTGGGAGGGATTGAGGGCAGGAGGAGAAGGGGACGACAGAGGATGGATGGCTATATGGCATCACCGATTTGATGGATGTGAGCCTGAGTGAACTCTGGGAGTTGGTGATGGACAGGGAGGCCTGGTGTGCTGTAATTCATGGGGTTGCAAAGAGTCAGACACGACTGAGCAACTGAACTGAACTGAACTGAACATATTTCTTGGGAATGGGACTTTAGGAAAAATGCATAGATTAGCAAAGTATTGTTTTTCTTTCACATGTATATTCTCCTATCCCCTTTTCTTCTCTGTATAAAATTACCATTCATTTTATCAGACTCCTTACTCACTTGTCAGTAATTTAATAATAAATAGCTGTGCTGTCACATAACTGATTTGAAATCATTGTATGAGCTTCCCTGGTGGTTCAGATGGTAAAAAATCTGTCTGCAATGCAGGAGACCTGATTTCAATCCCTGAATCAGGAAGATCCCCTGGAGAAGGGAATGGCTACCCACTTCAATAATCTTACCTGAAAATTTCTATGGACAGACAAACCTGGCAGGCTATAATCCAAGGGGTCACAAAGAGTCAACATGACTGAGTGACTAACACTTTAACATGACCTATATGAAGGGATAGTGGGATGAGAAATTACATTTTAATTCAAAGATTCTTGAAACACCAATGATCTATCAATGAGAAAAAGAGTTTTGAGAAGAGAAGGGACCAGAAGTTATTCAGTGCGGGAGAGAACCAACCATTATGAACCAATAGATGTTCTATTAATAGTAGAACTGGTGTTGCCTTTGGCAGTAGAATAAATTCCATATCCACACCAAGTAGAAATGGGGCCACATGACTGCATCACCATTTAGAGCAGTGGCATATTTCATTCTGTCAACACTCTTTTTAATGACCAAGATCAACTGGGGATGAAGACATAGAGGACAAAAAAGTGGTGAATATACCATCAATAGCTTATCAAGAGAAGAAATAGGGCTGGGGGAAGTGATATTTAGCATGTGACAAAGACTTAGGCTACCATGATTGCTGCCTTCACATATTTAGTATGAGGAAGGGATTGTTAGGCTGTTTCTATTTTGTGGCCACAGAAAGAAGTAAGATCTATAAGTGAAAATTATGAGGAGCTAGATTTGCACTTAATGGTAGAAAGGACTTTCAAACCATTACAGTTTTCCTGAAATGGAATGAAATGTCTGGTCGGGCAGTGAATTTGCCATCACTACAAGTGTGCAATAACAGGCTACAGGATCACTTATTTGGAATTTATGTGTATAGTTAGAGAGTTAATATAGATGACTTCATCTAACTTTCCATTCCAAGAGCCTATGATTTGGCTGTATTTGTTCCAAGAATGTTTTAATGTAATTACTACAGCCTGAGCCAACACAATTTGGTGGATCTATGACCAACTTGGCAGCCTCTTGATTTTTATTTTAAGTGTTTTATTATTTGTTTTATGCCTTTTGGAAGTCCACTATAGCTCGAGTCAATAAGTTAGTTCTTTTATGTTGACTGGTGTTTCTAGTCTCAGCTTAGGTCTGTCTTCCACAGATAAAGAAGATGCAATCAGCTATAATGTGTACAGAGGTGAGGGTCAAATGCTCTTCTGAAAAATCTCTTATTTTTCTGCACAAAGACTAAAATTTTTTTTGTTTATTCGGTCCTTTCTGATTCACAATTTGTAAAATTAGGAAACTGTTGTAAAATCTTTTAGAGTGGAAAGATCATTAGAATCACTTAGAAGGTAACTCCAAAATGGGGTTACAGCTTTGCAAGGTTTTAAATTCATGAAAGTGAACATGTCAACCTGTGCAATAAATCTCATTGTATTTAGTCAAAAATACAAAACAAAGTGGGAGGGAATCTCTCCAGAGCAAGAGCAGATATAGTGAATTTCTGTGTCAGTTTATGTGCCCTGAATGTCCAGAAGAGGCACAGCACTACTACTGACACTTTCCATACTGATAGGATCCTGAAAAAAAAGTCATAAAGAAGTTGAATATTTGCTACATCACTGTCGTTTTTACATTGTTTTACATCATTTTTTCAGAAGAATATATACTAACAATCTATGTATTTGTATGTAAGTAAGCCTTCACAATAAGCATTAATGCATTAACAGCATGACAATGTGATGAGTTAGTAAAAGTGAAAGTCACTCAGTTGTGTCCAACTTTTTGTGACCACATGGACTACACAGTCCATGGAATTCTCCAGGCCAGAATGCTGAAGTAGGTAGCCATTCCCTTACTCCAGAGGATCTTCCCAACCCAGGGATCGAACCCAGGTCTCCTGCATTGCAGGCAGATTCTTTATCAGCTGGGCTACCAGGGAAGCCCATGATGAATTAAAGTGAAGGCTAAGTACATATAATACTAAGAGATCCCTAGCATCTTGAACATATTAAAACTACATATATGATTTGCTCTTGCTCTTCAAGTCTTAATCTTTTTAACTTGATATATTCTTATATTTTTAATTTTTTCTGGATTTGAATACTTCACTTGTTTTTGTGTATATTTTGCTATTTTCTAATGTCAATAGCAATTTGTTATCTCTTGGATGCATTATAGATTTTCAAATTGCTTTGGGCCTCATTACTGTATTGCATGGATATGCAACTCTTCCATATCATTAATAGCAAAAACAGATTAGATGCAACCAACTCTTATCCCCATGGCATTTCATAAGAAAGCCTCTTAGCTGAATAAACTTCCATTTGTCAACTGTCATTACACCTAACCTGTTGGTCATTTTTCAATCCATTAGAAAATGCTTCAAATATGTCAGGGTGAATTTATGATTTTCAATCATCTAACAGAATTCAGACATTTTGGACCTTTTTGTTAATTGTTAATGTTAATCATAAGATATCAGGGATGAGGCAATATGCTCTATAGCAATTTGTGTTTTTGTCATCATAACACATTATGTTTTTGGAGCATATACATTTGCTTTTATAGTTTTCTGTTAATAGGCTTAACCGTTGATATTACATATTATAGAGGGTGAGGATCAAATGTTACTTCTATGACTTGAAATTAGATATCCCAATAGAATTCCCATGCCAGCCTTTCATTACTTTTAAAATTAGAGGCATTCCAGCAAACAGTCGGACACAACTGAGCGACTTAACAACAACAACAAGCTGCAAGTAACAGTGTCTTGAAGGAAAGCATCAGTCACAGACTTTCAAGATACTCAATCATCTGCCCCTTGTTCAATTCCTGAGGGAAGTTTTATCTACCATTTATCAATATTTGGTCACATATTCTTAATGTTATTTTAAACTGTCCAATATTTACAGGAAGGAAAAGTTCTCTTGCAAAATGCAGTCTTTTTTGAGATATCAACCTGCAAAATCATTGCTTTCTTTCCTTTAATAAATCAAATTGCTAGTCTTCCAGGACAGATTTTTCTCTTTCCAGTATCTTTTAAAATATCCTTCTGCAATTCACTCATTTGATTGGAAAATTATCTTCAATATTATGTAATATTGAGCAATTATACCCTAAGGGCATCCCCAGTGGCTCAGTAATAAAGGATTTGCCTGCAATACAGGAGATACAAGTTTGATCTCTGAGTCAAGAAGATCCCTTGAAGAAAGAAATGGCAACCCACTCCAGGATTCTTGCTGGGAATTAACAACTAAACAGCACCAACAAATACACTCAATGTTGCCAATTAGAAAGATCAAAGCTGAACAAGTGTCATGTGTATCATGAAAAAACTGTAATGAACTAAAGTACACAAAGGCACATATTTAAACTAGCAATTTTATTTTATAGCACATTCAGGAGACTACTTGGGAAATATATTTTATACGTTAATGGAAAATGAAACCAAATAATTTAATCTAGTTTACTTTTTTGGATAGCCTTGATAGTAAAGCTGAGATAGGTAGAGGTTGACACTAGAGCTGAGATTATTGAACTAACAAGTAGGAATTCAGCCCTTTTTCTGATAAGAGAGAACTGGAGGGGAAAAGAAGAGTTTAGCACAATAAGAGACCTTAGAAGAATTTGGGTGTGAATGATACATGGCAGCCAGAAGTGGCAATGAGTGGCCAGAGGAATACTACTTACAGTATCTATTTATTTTCTTTCTTTGGGTAGAGTGGTGATTCCACTGAGATATCAGTAAAACACCCTTAAATGCTAATTCTCATTCTATCAGAATTTAATCAGCTATCTACAGTTCAAAAGACTAGATGAAAAGAGAGAAGGGGACAATGGGTTTCATTACCAAAATTTACTAAAATTGGCCAAAGGAAGACAGTAGTTCAAAGATTATTTTAAATTTGGGCCTAGTGAATCAAATAATGTTAGTATCAGCAGTAGCAGTGGAGAGATTCAAAGTGTTATTTTATATTCTGACTGTAAATCCAATATCACATACATAAAATTATTATGCAGAGACATGTAAGGATAGGAAAACAATTATAATGAGGAATAATAATAGTTGATTTTGTTTGTTTTACAGGCATGGTTTTAAGATCTTTATTTTCATTAATTAATTTAATCTCTCCATTAGCCCTAAGAGATACATGATACCATGACCATTTCAGTTCAGTTCATTTCAGTCGCTCAGTGGTGTACGACTCTTTGCGACCCCACGAATCACAGCACGCCTGGCCTCCCTGTCCATCACTAACTCCCGGAGTTCACTCAGACTCACGTCCATCGAGTCAGTGATGCCATCCAGCCATCTCAGTCTGTCGTCCCCTTCTCCTCCTGCCGCCAATCCCTTCCAGCATTAGAGTCTTTTCCAATGAATCAACTCTTTGCATGAGGTGGCCAAAGTACTGGAGTTCAGCTTTAGCATCAGTCCTTCCAAAGAACACCCAGGACTGATCTCTTCTAGAATGGACTGGTTGGATCGCCTTGCAGTCCAAGGGACTCTCAAGAGTCTTCTCCAACACCACAGTTCAAAAGCATCAATTCTTTGGTATTCAGCTTTCTTCACATCCAACTCTCACATCCATACATGACTACTGGAAAAACCATAGCCTTGACTAGACAGACTTTTGTCGGCAAAGTAATGTCTATGCTTTTTAATATGCTATCTAAGTTAGTCATAACTTTTCTTCCAAGGAGTGTCTTTTAATTTCATGACTGCAATCACCATCTGCAGTGATTTTGGAACCCCCCAAAATAAAGCCTGAAACTGTTTCCAGTTTTTCCATCTATTTCCCTTGAAGTGACGAGACCAGATGCCATAATCTTTGTTTTCTGAATGTTGAGCTTTAAGCCAACGTTTTCACTCTCCTCTTTCACTTAATAGATGACAAAAGTACTTGGAGTAAAAATCATCCCTGGTGGTGAAATAAGTTGTTAGTGCAAATTTAGGATTCAAACCCAGAAAGGCAAACTTGTGAGCTTGATCATTTTTTCACTGGATTGGAGATGCAGGCTATGATTTTGTCAGGGAAATACATTTAGAAAGGGATTAAGAATCAGAGATCAGACAAGGCAAGTTAGCTGCCTATAGCCCAATTTAAGGAGGCATTTGCAGAATCTTAAGCTTTTCTGTTCAACCTCAAATTCTCAATCTATTCTTCCTCCCTCACCCTTCCCCCTAGTAACTATAAATTCATTCTCTAAGTGTGTGAGTCTATTTCTGTTTTGTAAATAAGTTTATCTGTATGACTCTTTTTTAAGATGCCACAATAAGTGACATCAAAGATATTTGTCTTTTTCTATATGACTTATATCACTTAGTATAATCATCTCTAGGTCCATCCATATTTGCTATAAATGGCATTATTTCATTCTTTTTTATGACCAAGTAACATTCCATTGTATATATGTACCACATCTTTAGCCATTTATCTGTTGATGGACATTCAGGTTGCTTCCATGTCCTGGTAGCCAGGGGACTTCCTAAAAGAAGAGGAAACACTCAACTTCTTGATAGGAAATGGCAAGGTCTTCACAAAGTATGGGCGGGGGGTGACTAGCAATATTGCTGTGGCTATTTTTAGAAAAACTATCACAACATACAGAATTAAACATGCTTGAAAGAATGGTCAGAGAGGGTGACTTGGCATTGGATTTGGATAAGTTTATTTCAGGATTGTAGGCTTTCCAGGTGGTGCTAGTGGTAAAGGATTACCCCGACAATGCAGGTTAGATGTAAGAGACATAGGTTTAATCCCTGGGTTGGAAAGATTCCCTAGAGTATAGTACAGTAAATCCCCATTATAATTGTTAGTTAATTTTAAAACTACTCCTGCTTTATCGACTACACCAAAGCCTTTGATTGTGTGGATCACAAAAATCTGGAAAATTCTTAAAGAGATGGGAATCTCAGACAACCTGACCTGCCTCCTGAGAACTCTGTGTGCAGGCCAAGAAGCAACAGTTAGAACTGGACATGGAACAAGAGACTGGCTCCAAATCGGGAAAGGAGTACGTCAAGGCTGTATATTGTCATCCTGCTTATTTAACTTAATATCATGAGAAATGCTGGGCTGGAAGAAGGACAAGCTGGAATCAAGATTGCAAGGATAAATATCAACAACCTCAAATATGCAGATGTCAATGCCCTTATGGCAGAAAGTGAAAACTAAAGAGCCTTTTGATGGAAGTGAAAGAGGAGAGTGAAAAAGTTGGCTTAAAACTCAACATTTAGAAAACAAAGATCATGGCATCTGGTCCCATCACTTCACAGCAAATAGATGGGGAAATAATGAAAACAGTGACAGATTATTTTTGGGAGGGTCCAAAATCACTGCAGATGGTGACTGAAGCCATGAAACTAAAAGACATTTGCTCCTTAGAAGAAAAGCTATGACCAACCTACACAGCATATTAAAAAGCAGAGACATTCAGTTCAGTTCATTTCAGTTGCTCAGTCATGTCCGACTCTTTGTGACCCCATGAATTGCAGCAGATTAGGCCTCCCTGTACATCACCAACTACCGAAGTTCACTCAAACTCACATCCATTGAGTAAGTGATGCCATCCAGCCATCTCATCCTTGGTCATCCCCTTCTCCTCCTGCCCCCATCCCTCCTAACATCAGAGTCTTTTCCAATGAGTCAACCCTTCACATAAGGTGGCCAAAGTACTGGAGCTTCAGTTTTAGCATCATTCCTTCCAAAGAAATCCCAGGGCTGATCTCCCTCAGAATGGACTGGTTGAATCTCTTTGCAGTCCAAGGGACTCTCAAGAGTCTTCTCCAGTGCCACAGTTCAAAAGCATCAATTCTTCAGCACTCAGCCTTCTTCACAGTCCAACTCTCACATCCATACATGACCACAGGAAAAACCATAGCCTTGACTAGACGGACCTTAGTCGGCAAAGTAATGTCTCTGCTTTTGAATATACTATCTAGGTTGGTCATAACTTTTCTTCCAAGGAGTAAGCGTCTTTTAATTTCATGGCTGCAGTCACCATTTGCAGTGATTTTGGAGCCCAAAACAATAGAGTCTGGAACTGTTTCCACTGTTTTCCCATCTACTTCCCATGAAGTGATGGGACCACATGCCATGATCTTCGTTTTAGCAAGATATTACTTTGCCAATAAAGGTCAATCTTATCAAAGTTCTGGTTTTACCAGTAGTCATGTGTGGATGTGAGAGTTGGACTATAAAGAAAGCTGAGCACTGAATAATTGAGATGCTTTTGAATTGTGGCGTTGGAGAAGATGCTTGAGAGCCCCTTGGACTGCAAGGAGATCCAACCAGTTCATCTAAAGGAAATCATTCCTGAATGTTCATTGTAAAGACTGATACTAAAGCTGAAACTCCAATACTTTGCCTACCTGATTCAAAGAACTAATTCAGTGGAAAATACCCTGTTGCTGGGAAAGATTTAATGCAGGAGAAGAAGGGGGTGACAGAGGATGAGATGGTTGGAAGGCATCACTGACTCAATGGACATGAGTTTGAGTAAACTCGGGGAGTTAATTATGGACAGGGAAGCCTGGAGTGCTGCAGTCCATAGGGTCCCAAAGAGTCAGACACGACTGAGTGACTGAACTGAACTGAACTGAGTTTTACAACTAACTCAGATATTCTTGCCCGGAGATCCCATGGACAGAGAAGCCTGGCAAGTTACAGTTAATAGGGTCACACAGAGTTGAACATGACTGAAGCGACTTAGCATGTATGCATGCAACTCCGGAGGAGGCAGTGGCACCCCACTCCAGTACTTCGGCCTGGAAAATCCCATGGGCGGAGGAGCCTGCTAGGCTGCAGTCCATGGGGTCGCTAAGAGTCGGACACGACTGAGCGACTTCACTTTTACTTCTCACTTTCATGCATTGGAGAAGGAAATGGCAACCCACTCCAGTGTTCTTGCCTGGAGAATCCCAGGGATGGGGGAGCCGGGTGGGCTACCGTCTATGGGGTCGCACAGAGTCGGACACGACTGAAGCGACTTAGCAGCATGCATTTCAGGGTTGTAGTCAGTAAAAGGGGTCATGTTTAAGAAAATTCACTTAAGAAAAACTGACATTAGTCACTCATTTGTGAATTCTGGTAGTTTGAGGAAGAAGCAGGATATAGTTGGAATGAAGAGTAAGGTCAAGTGAGATGTTTCTCAAGCATCATCAGGAAGGCCTCAGATCTATACTTAAGAGAAAGATTTATAAAACAAATATTAGACTCGGAAGAAATAGCTAATTTTTGGAGGAAATAAATTTTTTTTAACTTATCTGTAATATAGTGTGTTACATGTTTCACCTTTTTATCTCATTAAATCCCAACAAAAGGGTAGATTCATATTTTATAGCTCATTTTACTCATAGAACATTGAAATCATCCAGGTTTGATAACCTTTCAAGTTTATGAACAAAGCCAACAGTGTTGGGTTTAAGGTGGCATATCTCCAATGTTTGGGTTACTTTCCAACCATTATACAAGGTGCCTATGGATAACTCCAATCAAGTGACCTCACTGTAACAATTGCTTAATTTTTTTTTCAATAAAGTTTGTGGTTCAGTGTCTCTGCTTTTTGTACCTCTAAATACATTGTTCCAGATTATATTTCCTTTTTCTTTCTCTGCTTTGATAAGCCATAGAATAACTTGAAAGTAAATGGTAGACAGTGAGCTCTTCTTTCAACTATTTAGAATTAAGTCAGAAGGCAAGTATGCTCCTAATTATAGGAGTAAACTCTCAGAGTAAGGGGAGGAAAGAAGGATATGAACCAAAGACACATTCAGTGAATTTCTTCAATGATCCAGGTATTGTCTGGGAGATCTGCATTATAGAAATACTAGTATGCCTTCCATGGAGAAGGTGATGACACCCCACTCCAGTACTCTTGCCTGGAAAATGCCATGGACAGAGGAGCCTGGTAGGCTGTTGTCCATGGGGTTGCGAAGAGTCCGACACAACTGAGTGACTTCCCTTTCACTTTTCACTTTCATGCATTGGAGAAGGAAAGGGCAACCCACTCCATTGTTCTTGCCTGGAGAATCCCAGGGACGGGGGAGCCTGGTGGGCTGCCGTCGATGGGGTCACACAGAGTCAGACACGACTGAAGTGACTTAGCAGCAGCAATATGCCTTCCCTAGGTTAAATTCATGACTTTCAAAATCCAAAGCTCTTTAATGTTTCCCTCTTTGAGAAATGTAATGATGACTTTTCATGGTGGCAACATTTCAAAATGAAATTAAAAAGATAAACTTTTATATTTGTCAAGATTTCACAATTAATCAAATTCCTATACATCCATTATTCTTGCATATCATATACAAAGTTAAGTTTATGTCAAACAAAGAAAGAAGACTGACTTTAAGGTCTGGCTTGACCCAACAGGCAAAAATAAAGTTAATATCTTAAATTAGAGGTCTGCTGATAAGTGTTGGAAGATGATTGTCCTTGGGCCTCTCACATTCCTATACCTCTTTCAACCAGTGACACTGACAGTTTTTCTGTTCAACTGTATTTTCAAGAATGTTTATAGAGTGAGCAGCTTAGGAGTATAGAAATGATGTCTCCCTTCAGAGTAAAGACAGATTTTTTTACTATCCATATAATAAAGATCATAACTTTTTCTAGCAAAAATAAAACATTTGGATTCCCTAAGTTTAGGGTTCTTTGGCAGTGATAGGAACTCACTGAAGGTCAGCATCCATCTGGGGCTTTCCACTCTCTCACCTTGTGGAACTAGCCTGAGGAAATAAGAAACCCAGCAGGTTTGGGGATGCTATGCTCTGATTTCCAGGAATAAATGTCCTATGATTCTGACCTAGGAGTCCTGCTTGCATCTTCTCACAGAACGTTGAAACTGGCTGGTGAACTTATTGGCTTGTAAGAAAGTAAAATCTCTGATCCTTCCTAGTTTTTGACACTATATCTAATGGATACCTTAAAAAAAATCTCACCACCTTTTTTTGCTTTTATTTGATAGATATCTATTTTTTAAGATAAACTTAGAAGAGTAAAAAAAAATTGAGTATGAAAATTTCCCAGGTGAAACTAGAAATGAGTCCAGAAGGTAAGAAAGAATAAATATGAGATACAAATAAATAACTGAAGGAGGGCACTCCAGTACTCTCCCCTGGAGAATTCCATGGACAGAAGAGTGTCGCAGGCTACAGTCCATGGGGTTGCAGGTAGCCAGGCATGACTAAGTGACTAAGCACAGCATGGCACAGCACAGGAAGAAATAAAAGCCTCAAGTGAACATGAGAAAATATTTTACAACTAATACAAGCTCCTATTTATTTGATATTCTTGCAAATCATATACAATATTTATGTCAGATAATGAAGGAAAAGTTACTTTAGGGAATTGCTTGACCCAATAGAAAAAAAAAAAAAATTTGACAGAAGCTTTCTTTTTGAGTTTGGAGAATGAATACCCAGTAACACTTTGATCTAATATCAATGACCAAGTACAGCAATATGCACACATCACTGGAAGAATATTGAAACATAAGAAAGCTCCTCTTACTGACAAATACAGATTCTCAAATCTGTTTGTACAAGAGAGGAACCAGAAGCCTTGTTATGTTAGTGTTCAAACATAGTTTGAAAACGAATATCTTCACACCAACCACATCTCCTGTTCGGAGTAAAAACTTTATCCTGTGAATAACTTTTTCCTGTGAATATTAGAAATATGCATTACAGTTTGTTATCTTTTTTATAGTTCTATTAGAAAAATCAGTTATACATTTAACTTCATGAAATGAGTATTTATACAAAGAAGAGAAACATGCCAATCGGATGTGATTTTGATTTACACAAAAGGAAAGGTGTAGAGGAAACAAGCCTGTGTGAACATTCTCAAGTGGTTATACCAAGGAATAATTGAAATTCATGCATGCTAACTATCATGAATATTACTAACCAGGAAATCACCTGGTTAATACTAAACAGGTGTATGACAACAGTTACAGCCTCAACACTTCATCAGGGTAACAAAAATTACTTTTTAACCCTTACTTTTCAAATTCTTGCCCATATGTCTTGTAAGCCAATACCTTGAGGCTGATATAAATCTTGAAAATACAAAAACTCTGGCTCCAAACACTGGATCAGAATCTTTTTCTGATACTTTTTCATGAGGTCCTCAGGAGATTAATATACAAAATAAAATTTGAGGATAGTTCAGTTCAGTTCAGTCGCTCAGTCGTGTCCGACTCTTTGCGACTCCATGAATCACAGTACACCAGGCCTCCCTGTCCATCACCAACTCCCGGAGGTCACTCAGACTCACGTCCATTGAGTCCGTGATGCCATCCAGCCATCTCATCCTCGGTCGTCCCCTTCTCCTCCTGCCCCCAATCCCTCCCAGCATCAGGGTCTTTTCCAATGAGTCAACTCTTCGCATGAGGTGGCCAAACTACTGGAGCTTCAGTTTTAGCATCATTCCTTCCAAAGAAATCCCAGGGCTGATCTCCTTCAGAATGGACTGGTTGGATCTTCTTGCAGTCCAAGGGACTCTCAAGAGTCTTCTCCAACACCACAGTTCAAAAGCATCAATTCTTCTGCGCTCAGCCTTCTTCACAGTCCAACTCTCACATCCATACATGACCACAGGAAAAACCATAGCCTTGACTAGACGGACCTTAGTCGGCAAAGTAATGTCTCTGCTTTTGAATATACTATCTAGGTTGGTCATAACTTTTCTTCCAAGGAGTAAGCGTCTTTTAATTTCATGCTGCAATCACCATCTGCAATGATTCTCTGTAAGACCCTCTAAAACTTGGCTCCTATCTCTCTAACTTCATGCCCTCTTCAGAGGTTAAGTTCTTTCTCAACATATGAGTGCTTCATCATATTTTCAGCATCTCAGGCCCAAATGTGCACACATACGCGTGTGTGCATGCACACACACACACACACACTGATACCCTACCATTCCAACATGCTTGATCATTCATAGTGCTGTAAACATGCCTTGCCACTGAATAATTACCTCTTTACATGGGATAATCCTGCTGTCTGAAATGCCCTTTTCTATTTTGTCCCTATTAGACAAAGTAAGAATCAGCTATCAAAGTGTATCTCTTCCATCTCTCCCCAACTTAGAAACCCTTTCAGTTCTCCCAGGTCCTGATTTTTCTCCTATTATTTCCCAAATTCTGAAAGCTATCTCTCACTATCTCACAGCCCAGGTCACCTATCAAAATTAACCCCATTTTGCCTTCAAATTATTTCTTCAACTATAATTCCCTCAATTCTTACTATTACTATCACCCATAAGACAAGATCAATAGTTTTTCAAGAGGAGGATGATTATTCTCTTTCCCTTCACATTCTACACTTATTCCCCATATGTGTGGATGGTTTATTTAGTTTGTGTCTTCCTCTCACTATCCCTAGCCCAAGTCAGAGTAATACCAAATGCATTATCTTGGTTAATTTATTTCCCACAGCTGAAAGCCTGCCTTTTTGTTTTCTGAGGAGCTAAATATTGTTTGCTTTAAAGATGCAATAAAAATTCTACTTTTTTCCATAAAATAAGTTTCTTGAATATATTAGCCTTATAAAAATGCTAACATTTAGGAAATATGGCAATATGAGTAACGACCACAAAACAACTCTGATGTGACAATGTACCCTCTTAGATTTTCCACAACACACACACACACACACACACACACTTTTTCTTTCCCGTGTTTCAAATTGAAAACAGTTTGATGGGGAGCTTGAAGAAATCACACTCAAGCATCTTCTTAACAATTTTCCATATTTTCTTTGATGCTTTGTTGTTTTTCATCTCCGTTCCCTTGCCTTGGATTTTTCACAGCTTGCTTTGTGCATTATTAGAATCATCCTTTAATTTGTCCTGTTGTTTCCAACCTCCGAAAGCCCCAACTCTGGCCTTGGTACTCCCTTTTCCCAAATTCTTCTGCGCCACATTGTGGTTTCCAGAATTTATCACCAACCACTTGGCAAGAAATGCAAAACCAAGTGGGACGTGCCTCATGTCTTGGGTTTCCAGACTCCTTTCTCCATATATACCCACCATTTTAAGAGGTAACAGTTACAGCCAGACATGAAACAATGGACTGGTTCAAAATTCAGAAAGGGGTATGACAACACTGTATATTGTCACCCAGATTATTTAACTTATATGCAGAGTACATCATGCAAAATACTAGGCTGGATGAATCACAAGATGGAATCAAGATCACTGGAAAAATATAAACAACCTCAGATATGTAGATGATGCACTCTAATGGCAGAAAGTGAAGAGGAACTAATAAAGAGTGTCTTGATGAAGGTGAAAGAGAAGCATGAAAAAGCTGGCTTGAAACTCGACATTCAAAAAACTAAGATCAGGGCATCTTGTCTCATCAATTCATTGGAATATAGAAAGGGAAAAAGTGAAAGCAGTGACAGATTTTACTTTCTTGGGCTCCAAAATCACTGTGAATGATGACTGCAGCCATGAAATGAAAAGACCCTTGCTCCTTGGAAGGAACGCTATGACAAGCTTTGACAGTGTATTTAAAAGCAGAGATGTCATTTTGATGACAAAGTGCATATAGTGAAAGCTATGGCTTTTCCAGTAGTCATGTATCAATGTGAGATTTCGTCCATAAAGAAAGCTGAATGCTGTAGAATTGATGATTTCAAATTGTGGTGCTGGAGAAGACTCTTGAGAGTCCTTTGGAGAGCAAGGAGATCAAACCAGTCAATCTTAAAGGAAATCAACCCTGAATATTCACTGGAAGGGCTGATACTCAAACTGAAGTCCAATAGTTTGGCCACCTGATGTAAATAGCCGACTTATTTGGATTGTGGTAAAGATTGAAGGCAAAAGGAGAAGGGGGCAGTAGAAGATGAGATGGTCAGATAACATCACTGAATCAATGGACATGACTTTGCCACCCGGGTAGATAGTGGAGGACAGAGTAGCCTGTCATGCTTCAGTCCATGAGGTTGCAAAGCATTGACATGACTTAGCAGCTGAAAAATGACAACCATTATCTCACCTGTGATGACCTTGAATCCTCAAATTAAGTCAAACACATTTTTTTCAGCTTTATTTTCTCAGGTCATATGTTATCTTTTTTCCTAAAACAAGCATCCTCTTCTTATCCTACTGGTGAGTTCTTTTCTTTCTTCAATATTCAGTTTTATTTCCTCTTGGAAATATTTTCATACTTCTTGGTTTAAGTACTCTTCCTCTGTCCTCTGATATTACATGTGTTACTAATTTTTTAACTTTTGCCATACTGTTGCAATCATTAATTTATAGACTGCGAGTCATTCTCAGCTGGGAGCATGTATTTCATTCTTAATAATGTAGAAGATAAAGCAAAATGTTGAATGAACGAATAAGTGATAAGCTCTTCTTGTATTCATAGACTTTTTCCCCCTTCAGGTTACGCATTCAGCATTGTGAGTTTTATCTTATGAACACTACTACAAATGTCAGGCTGAAGAATATTCATGATTATCTTCTTTTACCAGTAAGTTTGGCTCATTGAGTTTCTAAGAAAAATTCAACTGTCTCATAAATACATATCAGTTTCTCTGCATACTATTTTTCCTCAGTCTCTCTTTCTCTCTTTCATACATCTGCATTTTGTTGTCATTTTGCAATAACAAGAATACACTGAATTTATTGTTTGACTCAGAGAATCCTTTTCTCATTTTGCTCCATTTGTCTATTTTCTGAATATTGCATTTTAACTGTCCTTGTCATTTCTCTTTGAAATAGTGAATTTTAAAATGGGAAAAATGTAAGTGACTTCAGCAATAATTTGATCCACTCTTCATTTTTGCAGATGAGGAAGTGAAAACATTGAAGGCAGAGGAAGATGAAAGCATGTCCTGGATTTGCAGCTTGATCCTTTTATCCACTGTGGGAGATGTTTGTCATTGTTTTGATGCTTGTTTTCTGAAACTGTCTCCTGTGTTTTAATAAACTATGTATTTCGGAGACAAAGTGTGCTTCACAATCTAAAACTTAAAATATCATCTATTTTTATAGCCTTCCTGGATGTTAAAGAAGCCAAGTCTGCATCAGATGCAGTCATTTTAGACATTTAATTGGAAGTTAGTGATACAAGTGAGGATGCCTCATTTGCCTGACAAAAAAGGCATATCCATGACTTTTCCAAGGCCACAGTTGCAGTGATCTCCTAGCTTGTTTGATGATGAGTGTATAAGGTGATACGTAGAGCACCCAGGGGTGAGAACACAGGTCTCTGTGTTGTACTAATATTATGGTTTGTTTGTTTGCCTGTTTTTTGAACCTCAATTTTCTAATCTTTATTTATTTTTTTAATAATTATGGCTGCATGGCTCTGGAGCAGCTGTGAGGAGATACCCCACTTTCAAGGGTAAAAGAGAAGTCCCAGCAAGATGGTAGGAAGGGTAAAATCACATTTAGAATCAAACCCCATACACGCCAGAGATGCTCAGATGGCTCAAACAAACCTTGTGTGCACCAGAACCCAGAGACCCGACAGAGACTGAGACAGAACTGTGTTTCAGTGTCTTCTGTGGAGTTATGGGTCAGCAGTGAACTGTTGCAGGGGGAGCAGCTCGGAGTGTAGCAGATCTTGGTATAGCATAAACCCTTTTGGAGGAGGTCGCTATTAACCCCACAATAGAGCTATCAGAACTTACACAAGACTGGGAAACAGCCTCTTGGAAGGAACAGAAACTTGTGTGCACCAGGACCCAGGAGAAAGGATCACTGACTCCATGAGAGACTGACTCAGACTTATGCATGAGTGTCCAGGAGTCTCTGGTGGAGGCATGGGTCAGCAGTGGCCTCCTGCAGGTGGGGGACACTGAGCCTAACACTGCATGCATGGGACCTTTTGAAGGAGGTCAACATTATTTTCATCATCTCCACCATAGTTTGGCCCCAGGTAAATAAGACAGCTCCATCATCAACAGAAAATTGGATTAAAGATTTACTGAGCATGAACCCACCCATCAGAACAAGATCCAGTTTCCCTCTCAGTTAGTCTCTCCTATCAGGAAGCTTCCATAAGCCTCTTATCCTTCTCCATAAGAAGGCAATCAGAAGGAAAACCACAATTACAGAAAACTAAACAATCTGATCACATGGACCACAGCCTTGTTTAACTCAGTGAAACTATAAGTAACATTGTGTAGAGTCACCCAAGGTGGAGGGGTCATGGTGGAGAGTTCTTACAAAATATGGCCCACTGGAGAAAGGAATGGCAAACCACTTCATTATTCCTGCCTTGAGAACCCCATGAACAGTATGAAAGGCAAAATGTTAGGACACTAAAAGATGAACGCCCCTGGTTGGTAGGTGTCCAATATGCTACTGGAGATCACTGGAGAAATAAATTCAGAAAGAATGAAGAGATAGAGCCAAAGAAAAAACAACATCCAGCTGTGGATGTGACTGGTGATGGAAGCAAGGTTCGATTCTGTAAAGGGCAATACTGCATAGGAACCTAGAATGTTAGGTCCATGAATCAAGGCAAATTGGAAGTGGTCAAATAGGCGATGGCAAGAGTGAACACTGACATTCTAGGAATCAGTGAATTAAAATGGACTTCAGTAGAGTTCAGTTCCTCAGTCGTGTTTGACTCTTTGTGACCCCATGAACTGCAGCATGCCAGGCCTCCATATCTATCACCAACTGCCAGAGTCTACTCAAACCCATGTTCATTGAGTTGGTAATGCCATTCAACCATCTCATCCTTTGTTGTCCCTTTCTCCTCCTGCCCTCAATCTTTCCCAGCATAAAATGGACTGGGATGGGTGAGTTTAATTAAGATGTCCATTATATCAACTACTGTGGCCAAGAATACCTTAGAAGACAGGAGCAGCCATGATAGTCAACAAAAGAGTCCAAAATGTAGTACTTGGATGCAGCCTCAAAAATGACAGAATGATCTCCAATCATTTCCAAGACAAACCATTCAATATCACAGTAATCCAATTCTATGCCCTGACCAGTAATGCTGAAGAAGCTAAAGTTGAATAATTCTATGAAGACTTACAAGACCTTCTAGAATTAACACTCCAAAAGATGTCCTTTTCATTATAGCAGACTGGGATGCAAAAGTAGGAAGTCAAGAAACACCTGGAGTAACAAGCATATTTGGCCTTGGAGTACAGAATGAAGCAGGGGAAAGTCTAATACAGTTTTGCCAAGAGACAAACTGATCATAGCAAACACTGTCTTCCAAGAACACAAGAGAAGACTCTACACATGAACATCACCAGATGGTCAATGCTAAAATCAGATTGATTATATTCTTTGCAGTCAAAGATGGAGAAGCTCTATACAGTCAGCAAAGACAAGACTGGGAGCTGACTGTGGCTCAGATCATGAACTCTTTATTGCCAAATTCAGACTTAAATTGAAGAAAATAGGGAAAATCACTAGGTCATTCAGATATAACCTAAATCACATCCCTTACAATTATACAGTGGAAGTGACAAATAGATTCAAGGGATTATATCTGATAGACAGAGTACCTAATGGACTATGGATGGAGGTTCATGACACTGTACAGGAGGCAGGGATCAAGACAATGGCTAAGAAAAGGTATGCAAAAAGGCAAAATGGTTGTTTGAGGAGGCCTTACAAATAGCTTACAAATAGAACAGAAGACAAGTGAAAGGAAAAGGAGAAAATGAAAGATATAACCATTTGAATGCAGAGTTCCATAGCAAGGAGAGATAAGAAAGCCTTCCTCAGTGATCAATGCAAAGAAATAGAGGAAAACAATAGAATGAGAAACTAGAGATCTCTTCATGAAAATTAGAGATATCAAAGGAACATTTCATGAAAAGATGGGCAAAATAGAGGGCAGAAATAGTATGAACCTAAGAGAACAGAAGATATTAAGAAGAGGTGGCAAGAATACACAGAAGAACTGTACGAAAAAAGATATTCACAACCCAGATAATCATAATGGTATGATCACTCACCTAGAGCCAGACATCCTGGAAGGTGAAGTCAAGCGGGCCTCATCACTATGAGCAAAGCTAGTGTTAGTGATGGAACTCCAGCTGAGCTATTTCAAATCCTAGATTTGAAATAGGATTCAAATGATGCTGTGAAAGTGTTGCATTCAATATGCCAGCAAATTTGGAAAACTCGGCAGTGGCCACAGGACTGGAAAAGTCAGTTTTCATTCCAATCCCAAAGATAGGCAATGCCAAAGAATGCACAAACTACCACACAATTGCCTTCATCTCACAAGCTAGCAAAGTAATGCTCAAAATTCTCCAAGTCAAGCTTCAACAGTACATGAACCGTGAACTTTCAAATGTTCAAACTGGATTTGAAAAGGCAAAGGAACCAGAGATCAAATTGCCCACCTATGTTGCATCATCACAAAGCAAGAGAGTTCCTGAAAAACATCCACTGCTTCTTTATTGACTATGCCAAATCATTTGACTCTGTGGATCAGAAAAATCTGTAGAAAATTCTGAAAGAGATGGATTCCCAGACCAGAACGAGACCACCTGACCTGCCTCCTGAGAAATCTATATGCCAGTCAGAAAGCAACAGTTAGAACTTGACATGGAACAACAGACTGGTTCCTAACCAGGAAAGGAGCATGTCAAGGCTGTATATTGTCACCCTGCTTATTTAACTTCTATGCAGAGTACATCATGAGAATCGCTGGGCTGGATGAAGCACAAGCTGGAATCAAGATGCCAATAACCACAGATACACAGATGAAACCATTCTTATGGCAGGAAACAAAGAAGAACTAAAGAGCCTCCTGATGAAAGTGAAAGAGGAAAGTGAAAAAGTTGGCTAAAAACTCAGTGTTCATAAAGCTAAGATCATGGCATCTGTTCCCATCACTTCATTGAAAATAGATGGGAAAACAATGGAAACAGTGCAGACTTTATTTTGGGGGGCTCACAAATTACTGCATATGATGACTGTAGCCATGAAATTAAAAGATCCTTGCTCCTTGGAAGAAAATTTATGACCAACCTAGACAGCATATTAAAAAACAGATACATTACTTTGCCAACAAAGTCTGTCTAGTGAAAGCTTTTTTTTTCCAATAGTCATGTGTGGATGTGAGAGTTGGACTATAAAGAAAGCTGAGTGCCAAAGAATTGATGCTTTTGAACTGTGGTGTTGGAGAAGACTCTTGAGAGTCTCTTGGATTGCAGGGAGATCCAACCAGTCCATCCTAAAGGAACTCAGTTCTGAATATTCATTGTAAGGACTCATGCTGAAGCTGAAATTCCAATACTTTGGTCATCTGATGTGAAGAACTGACTCATTTGAAAAGACCCTGATTGTGGGAAAGATTGAAGGTGGGAGGAAAAGGGGACAATAGAGGATGAGATGGTTGGATGGCATCACTGACTCAATGAACATTAGTTTGTATATACCCTGTGAGTTGGTGATCTATAGGGAGGCCTGGCGTGTTGCAGTCCATGGGGTCACAAAGTGTTCGACATGACTTAGCAACTGAACTGAATTAAACATTTTGTATCTTTAATATGAATTTGAAATATCAGTACTGATTATAAGATAAATACTAAAACTTGCATCCCTAAGTACAATCTGTATAGTTTTTTCTTTTGCTTATTTTTTTTTTATTGGAGTATATTTGCTTTACAATATGGTGTCAGTTTCTCCTGTACAGCACAGTGAATCAGCCATACATATACATATACCCCCACTTATTTGGATTTTCTTTCCATTTAAGTCAAATTTTGTTCACTGTAATTTGCTATGAGGGATTCCCTGATGGCTCAGGTGGTAGAGAATCCATCTGATAAATGCAGGAGACCTGAATTCGATCCCTGGGTCAGAAAGGTCCCCTGGAGAAGGAAATGGCTACTCACTCCAGTATTTTTGCCTGGAGAATCCCATGAAGAGAAGAGTTTGTACAGTTCATGGATGCAAAGAGTCAAACACAACTGAATAACTAGCACTTTCTATAGAACTGTAAAAGCTTGATCCTCCAGTCTTCCTTGAAATCCAAGTAATAAATGTGTTCTCTGGGATGGTAAGAGTCAATTTTTTTGTTCTTGTAACTCTTTAGTTTTTTTTTTTAAACCTATTTAATTATCTTTTTAGTACTTAACTGCTGTCTGAAAATTGTGTTTCATTTGTCTTTTTTCCCATGTGTATTTTCCTACAAATATGTAAGCAATTTGAGGGAAGTGTCATTATCTATCTTGCTTACTATACTGTATTTTCTCTTCTACAACAGTGCCTGGCTCTTAGCAGCTGCTGGTAAATATTTATTTTTTAATTAATAAATTCATTAATAAATTTATATCATGTTTTTGTCTCCTAACTTTTTAACATTAACATTTGATTTATTAAAATTACAGATTAGAAGCCTTGATTTTCCTTAATGTTTAAAAATATTTTTAGTGTGTTGGTGTCACGTGCACAGCAAAGTGAGTCAGTTACATTATATATATATGTATATCAAAACTATACACACACACACACATATATATATCCACTGTTTTTTAAATTCTTTTTTCATATAGTTCATTATAGAGTAATAAGTAGAAGTCATTGTGTTATACAGTAGGTTCTCATTAGTTATTTCTTTTATATATAGCAATGTGTATCTGTTAATCCCAATCTCCCAATTCCTCCATCTCCCCTTGTCACCCCTGGTAATCATAAACTTTTTTTCTATGTTTGTGACTGTATTTCTGTGTTTCAAATTTTCTAGCTTTTTATTTAATTCAATTCAGTTCAGTTCAGTTGCTCAGTCGTGTCCAACTCTTTGTGACCACATGAATCGCAGCACGCCAGGCCTCCCTGTCCATCACCAACTCCCGGAGTTCACTCAGACTCACATCTATCGAGTCAGTGATGCCATCCAGCCATCTCGTCCTCTGTCGTCCCCTTCTCGTCCTGCCCCCAATCCTTCTCAGCATCAGAGTCTTTTCCAATGATCAACTCTTCACATGAGGTGGCCAAAGTACTTGAATTTCAGCTTTAGCATTATTCCTTCCAAAGAAATCCCAGGACTGATTTCCTTCAGAATGCACTGGTTGAATCTCCTTGCAGTCCAAGGGACTCTGTAGAGTCTTCTTCAACACCACAGTTCAAAAGCCTCAATTCTTCAGTGCTCAGCTTTCTTTACAGTTCAACTTTTAATATTTTTAGAATGTCCATTACTACTTAAAGCAATCTATTAGATTCAATGAAATGTCTATCAAAATTCCTATCAAAATTTTCACAGAAACAGAGAACAAAACCTGAAATCAGTATAGAAGTACAAAGAACACTGATTAGTCAAACCAATTCCAGGAAAGAAGAATGCACCTAAAAAGAAATCACAGTTTCTGATAATCAAAAGAGAATATTGACATAAAAAGAGACAGAGATAGTCCAATGAAACAGGAGAGAGAGGCCAGAAATAAACATATGCATACATGTCAAATCAACTTATTACAATGAAGCCAAGAGTATACAATAGGGAAATAATAGTCTTTTCAATAAATGGTGCTGGTAAAAGTGGATATACAAGGTAATATACAAAAGAAAGTGGTTTTTTATCTTATACTGTACACACAGACACACACACACATAAAAATCAATCCAAAATGGATCAAAGACTTGACCATAAGATCAAAAGTCACAAAACTTCTAGAAGAAAACATGGTAAGTCAATTATTTGATATTTATTATGGTAATGATTTTTTTTAATGTAACACCAAAAACAAATGTTACAAAAGTAAAAATAAAACAAGTGGGACTACACCAAACTGAAAAACTTCTACATAAGCAATGAAACCATCAACAAAGTAAAAAGGTAACCTATGGAATATGAAAAAAATTAGCAATTCATATATCTGATAATGAGTTAATATTCAAACTGCATAATAAAGACATAAAGGTCAATAGCAAAAATCAAACAAAAGACCCCAAACATGCAAATCTGATTTAACAATGGACAGAAGAACAGAATATATTTTCTCAAAGAAGACTTACAAATGAAGAAGAACATGGAAAGGTGCACACATCACTAATTATTAGGGAAATGTAAACTAAAGCTACATTTAGATGTAGCTTCTCATACCTGTTAGGATGGCTATTGTCAGGCAGAGAAGAGATAACAAATGCTGGTAAGAAGGTGGAGTAATGAAACAGTTGTAGCCTCTTGGTGGGAATTTCCATGGTGCAGTCACCATGGAAAATAGTATGTAAGTGCCTCAAAACATTAAACTAAATGTCTTAGAATTAAAAGGCCCAAAGATGGAATTATTATATGATCCAACAATCTCACTTCTGAGTAAACACCCAAAGGAAATTAAAACAGGATATTGAAGAGATGTATGCAGTACCACATTCATTGCATCATTATTCACTATAGCCAAGATGTGGAAAGAAATTCAGTGTCTATCAACGGAGAAGTGGATAAAGAGATGTGGTATAGCTATACAATTGAATAGTATTTAGCCACAGGAAAGAAGAAAACCTTCCTTTTTTTTTTTTTTTTAATGGATGGACCTTAAGGACATTAAGTGTAAAGATTCAAATATATTAAGACAAATATTTATGATCTGGCTTATTTATACAGTCTAAAATAAAAAATCAAACTCATATAGAGACTAATATCACTTCAGTTCAGTTCAGTTGCTCAGCCGTGTCTGACTCTTTGTGACGCCATGAATTGCAGCACGCCAGGCTTCCCTGTCCACCACCAACTCCCGGAGTTCACTCAAACTCATGTCCATTGAGTCACTGAGGCCATCCAGGCATCTCATTCTCTGTCGTCCCCTTCTCCTCCTGCCCCCAATCCCTCCCAGCATCAGGGTCTTTTCCAATGAGTCAACTCTTCACATGAGGTGGCCAAAGTATTGCAGTTTCAGCTTTGGCATCAGTCCTTCCAGTGAACACCCAGCACTGATCTCCTTTAGGATGGACTAGTTGAATCTTGTTGCAGTCCAAGGGACTCTAAGAGTCTTCTCCAACACCACGGTTCAAAAGCATAATTCTTCAGCGCTCAGCTTTCTTCACAATCCAACTCTCACATCTATACTTGACTACTGGAAAAATCACAGCTTTGCCTCGACTAGACGGACATTTGTTGGCAAAGTAATGTCTCTGCTTTGGAATACACTGTCTAGGTTGGTCATAACTTTTCTTCCAAGCAGTAAGCACCCTTTAATTTCAAGTCTGAAATCACCATCTGCAGTGATTTTGGAGCCCCCCAAAATAAAGTTTGACACTGTTTCCCCATCTATTTTCCACAAAGTGATGGGACCAGATGCCATGATCTTAGTTTTCTGAATGTTGAGCTTTAACCCAACTTTTTCACTCTCCTCTTTCACTTTCATCAAGAGGCTTTTGAGTTCCTCTTCACTTTCTGCCATAATGGTGTTGTCATCTGCATATCTGAGGTTAATGATATTTCTCCCGGCAATCTTGATTCCAGCTTGTGCATGTAAGTTAAATAAGCAAGGTGATAACATACAGCCTGACGTACTGCTTTTCCTGTTTGGAACCAGTCTGTTATTCTATGTTCAGTTCTCGCTGATGCTTCCTGACCTGCATATAGGTTTCTCAAGAGGCAGGTCAGGTGGTCTGGTATGCCCATCTCTTTCAGAATTTTCCACAGTTGATTGTGATCCACACAGTCAAAGGCTTTGCCATAGTCAATAAAGCAGAAATAGATGTTTTCCTGGAACTCTCTTGCTTTTCCCATGATCCAGCAGATGTTGGCAATTTGATCTCTGGTTCCTCTGCCTTTTCTAAAACCAGCTTGAACATCTAGAAGTTCATGGTTCATATATTGCTGAAGCCTGGCTTGGAGAATTTTGAGCATTACTTTACTAGTGTGTGAGACGAGTGCAGTTGTGAGGTAGTTTGAACATTCTTCGGCATTAGCTTTCTTTGGGAAAGAAAACTGACCTTTTCCAGTTCTGTGGCCACTGCTAAGTTTTCAAAATTTGCTGGCATATTGAGTGCAGCACTTTCACAGCATCATCTTCCAAGATTTGAAATAGCTCAAAGAAATTCCATCACCTCCACTAGCTTTGTTCATAGTGATGCTTCCTAAGGCTCGTTTAACTTCACATTCCAGGATGTCTGGCTCTAGGTGAGTGATCACACCATTGTGATTATCTTGGTCATGAAGATCTTTTTTGTACAGTTCTTCTGTGTATTCTTGCCACCTCTTCTTAATATCTCATGTTTCTGTTAGGTCTGTACCATTTCTGTCCTTTATCAAGCCCATCTTTGCATGAAACATTCCCTTGGTATCTCTATAATTTTCTTGAAGAAATCTCTAGTTTTACCCATTCTGTTGTTTTCCTCCATTTCTTTGCATTGATCACTAGGAAGGCTTTTTTATCTCTCCGTGCTAATCTTTGGAACTCTGCATTCAGATGCTTATATCTTTCCTTTTCACCTTTGCTTCTCTTCTCTTCTTTTCACAGCTATTTGTAAGGCCTCCCTAGAAAGCCATTTTGCTTTTTTGCATTTCTTTTCCATGAGGATGGTCTTGATCCTTGTCTCCTGTAAAATGTCATGAACCTCCATCCATAGTTCATCAGGCAGCCTATCTATCAGATCCAATCCCTTAAATCTATTTCTCACTTCCACTGTATAATCATGAAGGATTTGATTAGGTCATACCTGGATGGTCTAGTGGTTTTCCCCACTTTCTTCAATTTAAGTCTGAATTTGACAATTAGAAGTTCATGATCTGAGCCACAGTCAGCTCCTGGTCTTGTTTTTGCTGACTGTATAGAGTTTCTCCATCTTTGGCTGCAAAGAATATAATCAATCTGATTTCAGTGTTTCCCATCTGATGATGTCCATGTTTAGAGTCTTCATTTGTGTTGTTGAAAGAGGGTATTTGCTATGACTAGTGCGTTTTCTTGGCAAAACTTTATTAGCCTTTGCCCTTCTTCATTCCCTATTTCAAGGCAAAATTTTCCTGTTACACCAGGTGGTTATTGACTTCCTACTTTTGGATTCCAGTCCCCTATAATGAAAAGGACATCTTTTTTAGGTGTTAGTTCCAAAAGGTTTGTAGGTCTTCATAGAACCATTCAACTTCAGCTTCTTTAGCGTTACTGGTTGGGACATAGCCTTGGATTACTGTGATACTGAATGGTTTGCCTTGGAAGCAAACAGAGATCATTCTGTCGTGTTTTTGTTTTTGCTTTTGTTTTTATTGCATCCAAGTACTGCACTTTGGCTATGGTTTTCCAGTGGTCATGTATGGATGTGAGAGTTGGACTGTGAGAAACCTGAGCACTGAAAAATTGATGCTTTTGAGCTGTGGTGTTGGGGAAGATTCTTGAGAGTCCCTTGGACTGCAAGGAGATCCAACCAGTCCATTCTAAAGGAGATCAGTCCTGGGTGTTCTTTGGAGAGAATGATGCTAAAGCTGAAACTCCAGTACTTTGGCCACCTCATGTGAAGAGTTGACTCATTGGAAAAGACTGTGATGCTGGGAGGGATTGGGGACAGGAGGAGAAGGGGATGACAGAGGATGAGATGGTTGGATGGCATCAGTGACTCGATGGACATGAGTCTGAGTGAACTCCGGGAGTTGGTGATGGACAGGGAGGCCTGGCGTGCTGCAATTCATGTGGTCACAAAGAGTCGGACACAATTGAGTGACTGAACTGAACTGAAATGCACTTTGGAATTTTTTGTTGACCATGATGGCTACTCCATTTCTTCTGAGGGATTCCTGCCCACAGTAATGGATATAATGGTCTTCTGAGTTAAATTCACTCATTCCAGCCCATTTTAGTTTGCTGATTCCTAGAATGTCGACGTTCATTCTTGCCATCTCCTGTTTGACCACTTCCAATTTGCCTTGATTCATGGACCTGAAATTCCAGGTTCCTATACAATATTGCTCTTTACAGCATTGGACCTTGCTTCTATCACCAGTCACATCTGCAACTCGGTATTGTTTTTACTTTGGCTCCATCCCTTCATTCTTTCTGGAGTTATTTCTCCACTGATCTGCAGTAGCATATTGGGCACCTACCAACCTACGGAATTATTCTTTCAGTGTCCTATCATTTTGCCTTTCATAGTGTTCATGGGGTTCTCATGGCAATAATAGTGAAACGATTTGCCATTCCCTTCTCCAGTGGACAACATTCTGTCAGACCTCTCCATCATGACCCACTCATCCTGGGTGGCCCCATAGAGCATGGCTTAGTTTCATTGAGGTAGACAAGGCTGTGTTCCATGTGATCAGATTGACTAGTTTTCTGGCATTATGGTTTCAGTGTGTCTGCCGTCTGATGCCCTTTTGCAACACCTACCATCTTATTTGGGTTTCTCTTACCTTGTTCGTGGGGTATCTCTTCACGGCTGCTCCAGTAAAGTACAGCTGCTGCTCCTTACCTTGGACGAGGAGTATCTCCTCACTGCCAACACAAGAAGAAAACTGGTTGTCAGGTATGGGGATGGGAGAAGTAAGGAGAGATTGGTAAAATGTCTAAACTTTTACTATGAGTTAGTTTTGTGGATTCAATGATCCAACGCTGACTAAAGTTTATAGAGAAATTTCTGGTGGTCCAGTGGTTAGGACTATGTGCTTTCACTGCTAAGGATGTGGGTTCCATTTCTGATCAGGGAACTAAGATCTTATAAGCTGTGGTGCAGTACCCCCTAAAAAAAAATCTTTAAAAATAAAGCTTATAACACTATATTGTATAATTGAACTTTTCTAAGAAAATAGAAGGTAAATTTTCTCACACACAGACACACAAAAGATAAATATGTGAAGTGATAGAAATGTTAACCAGTTAAATGGTAGGAATTCTTTCGCAATGTGTGTGTGTGTGTGTATATATATATATATATATATATAGCTAAGCTAAGTCACTTCAGTCGTGTCCGACTCTGTGCAACCCCATAGATGGCAGCCCACCAGGCTCTGCCATCCCTGGGATTATCCAGGCAAGAATACTGGAGTGGGTTGCCATTTCCTTCTCCAATGCATGAAAGAGAAAAGTGAAAGTGAAGTTGCTCAGTCGTGTCCGACTCTTAGCGATATGTATATATAAAGTCACCATAATGTATGCTATAAATATCTTACAATTTGTGACTATCTCAATAAAGGTTAACTTTTTCACTTTATTGATTTTTAATTGAAGGATAATTGCTTAACAGTATTGTTTGGTTTCTACCAACATCAACATGAATCAGCCATAGGCTGTGTCCCCTCCCACTAATAAAGGTAAATTTTAAAAATCAATGACATAAGATAAATAAGATGACACTGTATGATTTCTGAGATTCCTTTAAGTTTCTCTTTTATAAATTAAATATATTTTGACTTCCTAAATTGAAAACATTTTGCAACTCATGACACTCATATCAGTTAATTCAAAGAGGAATTGTGCCAACTAAGATGAATTGTAATAACTTCACCTTTAGTACCAATATCCACCAGGAGGCTAAATGTCTTAGAATCAAAAGACCCAAAGATGTTCAGTGTCACTGCAGCAAACATCAAATGTAACAACAAGGAAATATTTGATCATGAACCATAAAGATCTTTTCTAAGCCATGAATTATATTTAGAAGGAGACAGCAAACACAATTTGCTTTCAACTTTATATCTTCAGCACATTCATCTTCTTAGGTGTTAATATCAAGTAAGTAAATAGCCCAGGAACTACTTTTTGAAACACAAGCAATAAAATTAATGACCTCTGTCAAAGATTTTCACATTTCTCATCACAATAAACAAATTGGACATAAAATAGCATGGCTGGATGTGTCTTTGGTGGTAGAGGAGTGTCAGGGTGGGGGCGGGTATTGAGAAGTGGGTAGTGATATAACCTTTATTTAGAAAGGGGGAAAGGAAAGCAAAATGAACAAACAGTGCTTTAAACTATATTGGTTTAAAAATGACAGGTGTTCACTAGAGAACATGAAAAGCACAAGCCAAGGCAATTAAAATCGTGGCTTCTTTGTAATGTGGATATATGAAGTTTTTGTTTTAAAAACAATACCATGGGCCAGGTAAAAGGGAGACAAATGTGAGATGTGAGGCTGCACACCTGTCAATTAGTAGCTGATGGCTCACTAAGGTTAGGGCATCTGCCAGGATAGACCATCTGTAATTGATTTCTCTCCTTTGCAGCCTATCTGAGGTGTGAAGGACACCATATGTCAGGACAACATAGACTTTACTAGAGGCAAGTCAGGGATCAAAACTCTTTATAAGAATAGATAGTAAAGAAAACAGCTCAAACATATATTAAAACATAAATTTATTCATTTCCTTTTCTGCAAAAAAATAAATGTCATATAGATGAAAGTTATTTTCCTAATATTTACTATGTGAGGAAGGAATGTACACAAAGAGAGTGAATATATAAAGGTAATTTTTTAATACATATAGATACATTGCCATAGATAAGATATCCATTTTCCCATGGGATTCAATTCAGGCTGTCATTTATTTTAGGAAAACCATCTACAAAATAGCCTGTTTGAGGTATTTTGGAGGCTGAAGCTTTGCAATCATTTTTGTGCATATGAACTTCTCTGTGGTGATAAATGGAGAAGGCGATGGCACCCCACTCCAGCACTCTTGCCTGGAAAATCCCGTGGACGGAGGAGCCTGGAGGGCTGCAGACCATGGGGTCGCTAAAAGTCGGAAACGACTGAGCGACTTTACTTTCACTTTTCACTTTCTTGCATTGGAGAAGGAAATGGCAACCCACTCCAGTGTTCTTGCCTGGAGAATCCCAGGGATGGAGGAGCCTGGTGGGCTGCCGTCTATGGGGTCGCACAGAGTCGGACACGACTGAAGTGACTTAGCAGCAGCAGTGGTGATAAATGTAGTGGAAGAGAATATTTCAAAATGAATGAATGAATACAAATAAATAGAAAATTCCCCCAGTAACAAATCACACTTGAGTGTATATTAGTTGCTTAATAGGAGATCTAAAAGCTTACATGTACATCCAAATGATCACAATATCCAAGCTCTATCTAGTGCCTAATGTGTACCATACTTGGTTTCAAGCATCTTATGCAGATTGAAACCCACTCTGTGAGTGAGTTCCGCTGTTCATCCTCTATAACCCTCATGTTGAGTATATTGAATAACTACCATATGGAAGAAGCTTGGCTCCAAAATCACTGTAGATGGTGACTGCAATCATGAAATTAAAAGATGCTTGTTTATCTAGACAGTGTTATTAAAAAGCAGAGGTGTTTCTTTGCCAGCAAAGATCCATATAGTTAAAGCAATGATTTTTCCAGTAGTAACATACAGATGTGAGAGTTGGGCCACAAAAAAGACTGAGCATAAAATAACTGATGCATTCAAACTGTGATGCTGGAGAAGACTCTCAAGAGTCCCTTGGATGGCAAGAGGATCAAACCGGTCAATCATAAAGTAAATCAACCCTGAATGTTCATTGGAAGGACTGATGCTAAGATAAAGCTGTAGTACCTTGGCCACCTGATGTGAAGAGCTAACCCTTTGGAAAAGTCCCTGATGCTGGAAAAGATTGAGTACAGGAGGAAAAGCGGGCAACAGAGGGTGAGATGGTTGGATGGCATCATTGACTCAATGGACATGAGTTTGAGCAAACTCTGGGAGACAGTGAATGAGAGGGAAACCTGGTGTGCTATAGTTTATGGGGTCAAAAAGAGTGTCATGGCTGAGCAACTGAACAACAACAAATGGGGAAAAGAGATGCATGGATAAACAAGACTCATCAGAGAGAGATTTAATCTTGAAAAAGAGACTTAAGGTGGGTTTTATCCAATAATTGAGCTTCTCATAGATGGAGAAAAGATTGAAAATATTCTGATTAATAAAATTGTGGAAACAGACCAGTAGTCATTAGACATCTTCTGCTCCCAGGTCGGGGGATGAACTTTGTTTGACTTAGTTATCCCCAAGTACCGACAAGCACATTTCATTTCTGAGAGCTTAAACAACTTGAGAGAAATTATTAGTATCAATGAAAACAGATCCAGATTGAAGCAGAATCCATGAACTTCCTATTTCTACTTTCTTTTGTTAGTAAAAATGTTATTATTGCTGGTGAGCTGTCTAGTGACTAGAACCAGAACCTGTGGCACAAAGCCTGCATTTGGTGTAGTTTTAAAACTATTTACAATGCTTTATGTCCTTATTTTTGAGGTAAAAGGATGACTCAGGAGTTAATGACTGGGAAACGTGAAGATGTAGAAACAAAGAGTAACCAATGGGCTAGGGGACAGGTAATAATTTTGACAAAAATCTGCCACATGGTAAAATCACCAAATACACAGTTCCCTGAAAGATACAGAATGTGGCCTGACAGATACTCCTATGTTGTTTAAACATAAAGTATATTCCTGCCAAAACCCACAAAAGATGTCCTTTTCATCATAGGGGACTGGAATGCAAAAGTAGGAATTCAAGAGATACCTGGAATACCAAGCAAATTTAATCTTGGAGTACAAAATGAAGCAGAACAAAGGTAACAGAGTTTTCCAAGACAACACACTGATCATAGCACACACCCTCTTCAAACAAAAGAGATGACTCTACTCATGGATATCACCAGATGGTCAATCCCGAAATCAAATTGAATATATTCTTTACAGTGAAAAATGGAGAATCTCTATGCAGTCAGCAAAAATAAGACTGGGAGCTGACTGTGGCTCAGATCATGAACTCCTAATTGCCAAATTCAGAATTAAATTGAAGAAAGTAGGAGAAACCACTAGACCATTCAGATACTACCCAAATCAAATCCCTTATGATTATACAGTGCAAATGACAAACAAATTCAAGGGATTAGATCTGATAGAGAGAAAGACTGAAGAAATGTGGATGGAGGTTCGTGAAATTGTAAGGCGGTAGTGATTAAGACCAGCCCCAAGAAAAATGCAAAAAACAAAATGGTTGTCTGAGGAGGCCTTAAAAATAGCTGTGAAAAGTAGAGAAATGAAAGGCAAAGGAGAAGAAAGATATACCCATTTGAATGCAGAGTTCCAAAGAATAAAAAGGAAAGATAAGAAAGACTTCCTCAATGGTTAATGCAAAGAAATAGAGGAAAACAATAGAATGGAAAGACTAGAGATTTCTTCAAGAAAATTAGAGATTAACAAGGGAAATTTTCATGCAAAGATGGGCACAATAAAAGACAGAAATGGTATGGACCTAATGGAACAGAAGATATTAAGAAGGGGTGGCAAGAATACACAGAAGAGCTGTACAGAAAAAAATCTTAAAGACTCAGATAGTCATAATGGTGCAATCACTCACCTAGAGCCAGCCATCCTGGAATGTGAATTCAAATGGGCCTTAGGAAGCATCACTATGAACAAAGCTAGTGTAGGTGATGGAACACCAGCTGACTTATTTCAAATCCTGGAAGATGATGCTGTGAAAGTGCTGCACTCAATATGCCAGCAAATTTGGAAAACTCATCAGGGGCCACAGGACTGGAAAAAGTCAGTTCTCATTCCAATCCCAAAGAAAGGCAATGTCAAAGAATGTTCACACTACTACACAATTGCACTCAACTCACACTCTAGCAAAGTAATGCTCAAAATTCTCCAAGCTAGACTTCAGCAGTATGTGATCTGTGAACTTTCCGATGTTCAAGATGGATTTAGAAAAGGCAGATGAAGCAGAGATCAAATTGCCATCTGTTGGATCATCGAAAAAAAAAAAGATTTTCATAAAAATATCTATTTCTGTTGTATTGACTATAACAAAGCATTTGACTGTGTGGATCACAACAAAATGAGGAAAATTCTGAAATAGATGGGAACACCAGACCACCTGACCTGCCTCCTGAGAAATCTGTATACAGGTCAAGAAGCAATAGCTAGAACCATACATGGAAAAATGGACTGGTTCTAAATTGGGAAATAATTACATTAGGCATGTATAATTTCACTCTGCTTATTTAACTTCTATGCAGAGTATATCATGAGAAATGCTGGGCTGGATGAAGCATAAGCTGGAATCAAGATTTTTTGGAAGAAATATCAATAACCTCAGATATGCAGATGACACCACCCTTATGGCAGAAAGTGAAGAAAAACTAAAGAGTCTCTTGATGAAAATGAAACAGGAGAGTGAAAAAGCTGGCTTAAAATTCAAAACTCAAGAAATGATTATGGCATCCAGTCCCATCTCTTCATGGCAAATAGATGGAGAAATAATGGAAACAGTGACAGACTCATTTTCTTGGACTCCAAAATCACTCCAGGTGGTGACTGCAGCCATGAAATTAAAAGACACTTGTTCCTTGGAAGGAAAGCTACAACAAACCTAGACAGTGTTTTTAAAAACCAGAGGCATTTCTTTGCTGACAAAGTTACATGTATTCAAAGCTATGGTTTTTCCAATAGTAAGGTATTGATGGGAGAGTTGGACCATATAGAAAGCTGAGTGCTGAAGAATTGATGTTTTTGAACTATGGTGTTGGAGAAGACTCTTGAGAGTCCCTTGGACTGCAAGGAGATCAAATCAGTCAATCCTAGAGGAAATTAATCCTGAATATTCATTTGAAGGACTGATGCTGAAACTCCAATCCTTTGGCCACCTGATGCAAAGAACTGACTCATTGGAAAAGACCCTGATGATGGAAAAGATTGAAGGCAGGAAGGGAAGGGGATGACAGAGGATGAGATGGTTGGGTGGCATCACTGACTCAATGGATATGAGTTTGAGTAACCTCCAGGAGTTGGTGTTGGACAGTTAAGCCTGGAGTGGTGCAGTCCATGGATCACAAAGAGTTGGACATGACGGAGAGGCTGAAATGAAATGAGACACCTCACCAGATAAAAACTGCTAATCAAAACATATAGACCCTAGACTTGTTGGAACCAGAATGCTTATGATGCTGACTCCCTTATCACCAATCAGAAGACTATCCATGAGCTGATCACACCCTCTTTAACCATTACTATAAAACTCCTCACTACCCCCTCCAGATAAGGACACACACTCTTGAGGGCATTAGCCCACTGTGACCCCCCTGCCCGGAAAACAATAAAGCTATTCTTTTCTGCTTCACCAAAAACTCTGTCTCTAAGATTCAATTCAGTGTGAGTGGTGCACAGAGGCTGAGATTTGGTGACATTGTGGGCCAGATCAGACTTAGTGTATTCTTGACAGCCTGCTGAATATTGCATTGATTAGACACCCTGAGAAGAGGCTTTGTGTAGAGAGGGGATTTCAGAGTGAGAAGGATAGGTGAGAAAATCATTGGCTTCTTCTCTGTCTTCTACCTTGCAATTTTTGTCTCCCTTGTGTGCTGGGCACTGCAGGAATGGCTTATCTGACTAATAAGCACCTTTGTCCCACATACAGTCCTCCACCTTCCCCTCTGCTCTGAAGTTCTGGGTAGCTGGCACTTAATGACTCTACATCCAGCATGGGGGTGACTTCTGACACTCAGGGCTTGACCAATGGAAAACATCAGAATAATATTAAGATCAAGAGGAGGGAAAAACTACATAGTATTTCTTGCCCTTCTTTTTGTCTCAGGTGACATTTCTTCTGTGGCCCCATCTCCAGTTTAACAGTCCCACCAGGTCTCCAGCTTCTGCCTGGTGACCCGGGATATTGGGCTCCGTGTTCCTGCCTCCCTGGAGTGTGTGTATGTTTTAAAGCTTCAGATCAGTTTATATACGTGTGTATATATATATTCGGCTGTGCTGGGTCTTTTTGGTTGCCTGGAGTTTTCTCTAGAGTTGGCCAGCAGTAGCTATTCTCTAGTTGCTGTGCACTAGCTTCTTATTGCAGTGGCTTCTCTTGATGCAGAGCACAGGCTTTGGGGCTTGTGAACTTCAGCAGTTGTGGACACTAGAGCCAGGCTCAATAATTGTGGGGCATGGGCTTAGTTGTCTTTGGCATGTGGGATCTTCCCAGACCAGGGATCAAACCCATGTGTCCTGCATCAGCAGGCAAATTATTTATCACTGAGCTACAAGGGAAGCCACATAGAAGTGCTAACAACTGTGTCTGTTGGTAACCCTCTGGGTTCTTCACTGTCTCTGTCAGGATCTCCAGTGTTTTTTGAGTTGGCTCCTAGCAAGACTGTTTGAACAGTTAGGATCTCCTATGTATTCTGGATTCTGAATGAAGATTCTTTGCTTCATAGTTTCTGAAGCTCCCTGAAATAGGTAGTTTCTTGACCTCTTCTGTGATGGCTACAAATACTCTGTGTGCTCCTAGATCTGAAAGCTTACCTCATCAGACAGACAATTTCTGTTGAAGTAACTGTTGAAAATTGCTCTTTCCAAGATGATGCAGTTCTTTTCAAAATGCAAGTTCTATTGGGACTGGCCAGTAAATTCGATTGAGTTTTCCATACTATCTTACAGAAAAATCCAAAAAAACCTTTTTGGCCAACCCAGTATTTAAAGTGACCCAGTCGAATTTCCATCCGTGAGATATAAAAATTTTTATAAAAATTTTATATGATTATAAAATGGGCTTTGTGAGCCCATTATAAAACAAAGATTTACCTATGCCCAGAATAGTTAGAAATGCCTCTAGCTCCCCAGAAATCCCCTTCAGACTCTTGAGCTATCGTCTCAAAAATAGACTGCTTCAGGGTTCTATATGGCATAGTTTTACACTCCAAAACTCCAAGGGGCAAAGGTGAATTTTTGAAAGATTTTCCTTAAAACTCCCTATATGTGTATCAACTTGAAGAGAAATCTTCCCTTGTGTTGCTCAGGAGAGATTATGGGAGATAAGGGCCATAGTATGCCCACAACAGTGTGGAAAAAAACTAACACCTGAGAGCTGCCAGTCTTCTGAAAAAACAAAGTCAAAGACAGGTGAAAAAATTGGGAAAACTTTTGCAACAACAGTACAGGTAAGTAATGCCTTTAATAAATAAACAATCATATAAGTTAATGTAACTCCTTCATCAGTGGTCTAGCAGTTTGCTTTGGAATATTTGGCAGGCCTTGTTTTCTTCTTAGACTAAGAATTGTAATCAAACACAGGAGACTAGAACTTCTCTGGTGGTTCAGTGGTTAATAATCCACCTGCCAATACAGGGAACATGGGTTTGATCTCTGGTCCAGGAAAATCACACACACTGGGGGGCAACTAAGCCCATGGGCCTCAACTACTTAGCTCTCGCCCTGGAGCCTGAAAACCACAACTACCAAAGCCTATGAACCTAGAGTCTGTGCTCCACAAGTGAAGCCACTGCAATGAGAAGCCCTCATGCTGCAAAAATGGAGTAACCCTTGCTTACCACAACTAGAGCAAGCCCACAACAAGACCCAATGTAGCCAAAAATTATTAATTAATTAATCTTAAAAAAGAGATATTTAAAAAATGGGAGACTAAAAGTCCTATTCTATCATCCATCCTGAATATTTTTAAATTAATTTCTTGAGTAAGTCATATATGAATATTTCATAAAACTGATACTATACAAGTAGATATATTACTGAACTAGAAGCTTTACATACAAGTGAACATCATTTATTTCTCTGAGTATTCAAACTAAATAAACTTAATTAATAGAAAAAAAATATATATAGTAAAATGTATGTATCCTTCTAAGGTCCTTGATCATATCCCAAACATGCCTTTTATCAGGGTAACTCTTGCTGTTGGTTTCTTGTATCCATCCAGGGATATTTAATGTATAGAATATGAACTGTATTTTTTAATCCAATGTTGCATATACAAGTAGTCCTATCTTCTGCTTTATTTTAATTTGTATTATATACTTTGGAGATTTGTCCACCTCAGTACATGGATTTCTCCTTCTTTTTCACAGAAGCATGATATCTAGTTATATGTATTTGCCATACAATCTTTAAACAAGTAGTACATTGTTGGACATTTAGATTGCTTTCATTTTTGCTAATACACACACATACTCAATATGCAACCTGTACATTCATTATTATGCATATAGTATTGATATTATCAGGACACATTCATGGAAATCCAAGTGTTGTGCCAAAGTTTATGTGCATTTTAAATGTGGATAAGAGTTGCTGAACTGCCCCAATAGAGAATAATCATTTTATGTTGTAGGAATGTAAGATAATTTGTTTCCCTATCAAACCATGAAGTGTGCTATAAATCTGTTTGAAATTTATTACTCTAAGCAAAACTGATATCCCATAATAATTTTAATTTGAACATTTCTTAGTTTTAATGAAACTGTGATTTTTATTCAGCTACCCAGAGCCACTTGTGTTTCATTTTCTGACTTGTTTATTCATGTCATTTGACATTTTCCTAAAGAGTTTATTTAATATCTCATGAAACTATTTATTAAAGAGTTATCAACTCATCTGTACTATGATTAAAAAGACCTTCATTTACTTTTAATTTATATTTTGACTTAGTGATTTTTAAATATGTAGAATCCTTTTAAAAATTCAAATTAATAAATCTTCAATAATTTTGAATTTCCATTAAATTTTGAAAAAAAATTCTTCATGTTATGATCATAAAGATCTCATATTTTTACCTTAAGTATTTTATATTTCACCTTTAATAATTGTTTCATCTGGAGTTAATTTTCTACATGAATTCATTTTTCATATATCTATTAAAGGCCTCAACATCTATTTAATAGAGTATATTTAAACCACTGAAGTTTCATTACCACTTTAATATTCTCAGTTCCTATATTTACTTAAGTGTATTTCTGGACTTTCCATTTGTTTTGCTAATGTTTTATTTATTTATACACTAGCATGCTATTTTTAACTGCTGTAGCTATATAGTTGGAGTTGGTATCAAGCAGAGCTAATTTCTGCTCACAGTTCTTTGATTATATCAGAATTTTCCTGCCTATTAATGACCTGAGCTTTTATTTATATTTATTAACAATAATAACTCTAGTTCTTTAAAAAGCTGTTTCTTTTTCTTTTATTGGCTGCACCACTGTGGTTTGTGGGTCCTTGGTTCCCCTACCAGGGATAGAACCCAGGCCCTCAGCAGTGAAAGCACAGAGTCTAACCACCAGACCATTAGGGAATTCCCTAGAATAGTTACTCTAGTTCTTTAAAAAATCCTGTTGTCAATTTAATTAGGAATTTATTAACTTTATAGATGAATTTAGGAAAAATTAGAGACCTTATGATATTATTTTCTTATAAAAGGAGAGGGTATGCTTTATTATCCTCTCCTTTGTTATTTGTATTTCTCATTGTTTGTTTCTATTTTACAATTTGAACTTTTTGATATTATAAAATACTTAAAATGATATATTGAAAAATATATTGAGCAACCATATACCCACATCACTCAGCTGAGAAAATGTTTCCATATCAATACAGTTGAAGCTTCATATCATACTTCTATGTCTAGCTTTTTTCATTCATAGTATTTTTGATATGTATCTATCTTATTAGTAGTTGGTTCATTTTTATTGCAGGAATATGCTATATTTTGTTTATTCATTTACAAGATGACAACTATTCTAATGTTTTTGACTACAATGAATAATGCTGCTATGAAGTCTGTGGGCATGCCCCTCCTCTCCTACAAAGGCCAAATAAATTCCTAAAGGTAGAATTGATGGGTCATATGAAAAACTTATCTTCAGAATTTTGAAAGTTTATCAAATGTTTTCCATTACAGTTGTACCATTCTACATTCCTAGTGGCAATGCTTGAGGTTTCCAGTTTTTCTATGTGCCTACCAACACTCTGTATTTTATGTTTTTTGTTTTTATTTATTTATTTTGATGAAAGCCATTATAGTTGATATAAGTGGATATATAGCTGGAGTTTCCCAAGTGGCACTAGTGGGAAAGAACCCTCCTGCCAGTGCAGGGGACATAAGAGATGTGAGTTCCATCTGTGGGTCGAGAGATTCCATGGAGGAAGGCATGGAAAAGACTGAGTGCCCAAGAATTGATGCTTTTGAACTGTGGTGTTGGAGAAGACTCTTGAGAGTCCTTTGGACTGCAAAGAGATCCAAACAGTCCATCCTAAACGAAATCAGTCCTGAATATTCATTGGAATGCCTAATGCTTAACCTGAAACTCCAATACTTTGACCACCTGATATGAAGAACTGACTCATTTGAAAAGACCCTGAATCTGGGAAAGATTGAAGGCAGGAGGAATAGGAGATGACAGAGGATGAGATGGTTGTGTAGCATCACCGACCCAATGGACATGAGTTTGAGTAAACTCTGGGAGTTGGTGATGGACTGGGAGACCTGGCATGCTGCAGTTCATGGGTCACAAAGAGTTGGACATGACTGAGCCACTGAACTGAACTCAACTGACAATTGATATGAAGTATACTGAATTTGTGGATTGTTTGGTAGAAAATAGCTGATTTTGAAAATTTTAGTTTTCCAGGCTGGATCATGAAATATTTTTCATTTACCTTGGTTTAAGTTTTTCTCAGCAATGTTTTGTCATTTTTCATTTATATTTTACTTTGTTTTATTTAATTTATTTTTAATTTCTTTTTTTCTTGGATACTATTGCTAATGGAATTGTTTCCTTAATATTATTTTGGATTGGATTGTTCACTGACAGTGTTTAGAGGTAAAATTAATTTTATTTTTCATGTGTTGATGCTATACTATGCCACTATAATAAACTTGGACTTTTTTTTTTTTTAGCATTTTTCTCATCTTGTGTATTAGTATTTTCCACATATAGAATTATGTCTTCTGTCAAGAGAGATTTTTTGTTTTTCTATCTTGATAACTTTATCTCCTCTCTTCCTCCCTCCTTTCCTTCTGTTCTTCCTTCAACATGATTTCACTGCCTAGAAACAGCACAATATTGATGGAAAGTAGCAAGAACAGGCATCCTGAACTTCTTCCTTATATTAGAATGGATGGAATTCAGTCTTTTATCATTAAGTGAAATTTTAGCAATGAGATTTTTATAGATAGTCTTTAGGAGGTTAAATAAGTCCCTTATATTCCTAGTTTGTTAAAAGTTTTATTATGTTTCTATAAATTATTGTTAATTTTTCTACATCAAATGAGACATTCATATGCTTTATTATACTAATTTCATGTAATACAAACTAATTTCTAGTTATTAAACCAACTTTACATTCCTAAGATAAATTCTACTTTTTATGGTGTAAAATTCTTTATGTATGTTGCTACATTCATTTTGTTACTATTTTGTTAAAGATTTTTATATCTATGCTCATAAAAAAAATGTTAGTCTGTAGTCTCCTTTGGCTGTGATATCTTTGTCTGGTTTGTGTTTTAGTCATTCAGTCATGTCCAACTCTCTGTGACCCCGTGGACTGCAGCTCACCAGACTCCTCTGTCCATGGAATTCACCAGGCAAGAATACTGGAGTGGGTTGCCGTTTCCTCCTCCAGTTCGTCTGGTTTAGTGTGAAGGTAATGGACCCTAGAATAAGCTGGAAAATGTCTTATTAACAGGAAGTGTTTGCAAATGATATTTCTTTTTTAAATAAAGTGGTAGAATATATCACTGAAGCAATCTGAGTCAAAGCTTCTCTTTGATTAATATTTTTAATCATTAGTTCAACTTTTAGAAATTTATTTTTTGTTTTCCTGTAGTCTTGAGTAAGTTATAGTAGTTTCTGTCTTCCTAGATTTTATTAGCTTCATCTAAATTGTCTAATTTGTTGACCTATTATTTCCCATATTCTATATTCTGAAAAGTTGGTAATTATTACCTTTTTTATTCCTCAATATGATAATTTTTGTCTTTTTCATTTGTATTAGTTAGTCTGTATCAGAGATTGGTACTTTTTTTTCTGTAAAATCTAAATAAACATTGTTTTAGGACTTACAGGCCATGATGTCTATTGTACCTAATTTACCCCATTACTGTAACATGAAAGTAACCATAGACAACACATAAATGAGAGGGAATTGCTATGCTGCAGTAAAAGTTACTTTTCTTTTCCTTATTCAAAAAACAGAGAACAAGCCAAATTGCTAAACTCTGATATAGCTAAAGGTATATGAATGTTCTTGATCTGTACAGAAAGTCATTTTTTTTTCTGTTTCATAGCCTTTCTCTCTTGTGTTCTGTTCTCTTTTTGAAGAAAATTCACTGATTTCTGCTCTATTTTTTTTTTTAATTTTTTGCTTGCTTTGAGATGAGTATTCTTCCATTTTTCTAGTTTCTCCTGATGGTAGTTTAGTTAACTGATTCAATCCTTTTCTTTCTTCCTATCGAGGCATTTGCAATGTAAATTTACTTATAAATACTACTTGACCTGTTGATAGGTTTATAATATTCTATTTTTGTCTCCATTAAGTTAAAAGTATTTTTTTAATTTCCATGAATTTTTTCTTGACTCATCAGTTCAGTTCAGTTCAGTTCAGTCGCTTAGTCATGTCCGACTCTTTGCGACCCCATGAATTGCAGCTCGCCAGGCCTCCTTGTTCATCACCAACTCCGGAGTTCACTCAGACTCACGCCCATTGAGTCACTGATGCCATCCAGCCATCTCATCCTTTGTCATCCCCTTCTCCTCCTGCCCCTAATCCCTCCCAGCATCAGAGTCTTTTCCAATGAGTCAACTATTTGCATGAGGTGGCCAGAGTACTGGAGTTTCAGCTTTAGTATCATTCCTTCCAAAGAAATCCCAGAGCTGATCTCCTTCAGAATGGACTGGTTGGATCTCCCCGCAGTCCAAGGGACTCTCAAGAGTCTTCTCCAACACCACGGTTCAAAAGCATCCATTCTTCGGTGCTCAGCCTTCCTCATAGTCCAACTCTCACATCCATACATGACTACTGGAAAAACCTTAGCCTTGATGAGACGGACCTTAGTTGGCAAAGTAATGTCTCTGCTTTTCAATATTCTATCTAGGTTGCTCATAACTATTCTTCCAAGGAGTAAGCGTCTTTTAATTTCATGGCTGCTGTCATCATCTGCAGTGATTTTGGAGCCCAGAAAAATAAAGTCTGACACTGTTTCCACTGTTTCCCCATCTATTTCCCATGAAGTGATAGGACTGGATGCCATGATCTTCGTTTTATGAATGTTGATCTTTAAGCCAACTTTTTCACTCTCCTCTTTCACTTTCATCAAGAAGCTTTTTAGTTCCTCTTCACTTTCTGCCATAAGGGTGGTGTCATCTGCATATCTGAGGTTATTGATATTTCTCCCAGTAATCTGGATTCCAGCTTGTGTTTCTTCCAGTCCAGCGTTTCTCATGATGTACTCTGCATAGAAGTTAAATAAGGAGGGTGAAAATATACAGCCTTGACGTATGCCTTTTCCTATTTGGAACCAGTCTGTTGTTCCATGTCCAGTTCTAACTGTTGCTTCCTGACCTACATACAGATTTCCCAAGAGGCAGGTCAGGTGGTCTGGTATTCCCATCTCTTTCAGAATATTCCACAGTTTATTGTGATCCACACAGTCAAAGGCTTTGGCATAGTCAATAAAGCAAAAATAGATGTTTTTCTGGACTCTCTTGCTTTTTCTGTGATCCAGCGGATGTTGGCAATTTGATCTCTGGTTCCTCTGCCTTTTCTAAAACCAGCTTGAATATCTGGAAGTTTGCGGTTCATGTATTGCTGAAGCCTGGCTTGCAGAATTTTGAGCATTGCTTTACTAGCATATGAGATGAGTGCAATTGTGCAGTAGTTTGAGTATTCTTTGGCATTGCCTTTCTTTGAGACTGGAATGAAAACTGACCTTTTCCAGTCCTGTGGCCACTGCTGAGTTTTCCAAATTTGCTGGAATATTGAGTGCAGCACTTTCACAGCATCATCTTAACTTCAAGATATTTGGAAATCTCCCATATTTCTTTTCAGTATTGATTTTTAATTTAAATATGCAATGGTCAGAAAGCATACTTTATATGGCTTAAATATTTAAAAAAAATTTTGTAGTCTATCATATGTTCTAGAAAACGCTTCATGTATGCTGAAAAATAGTGCATATTCTTCAATAGTTGGATTCAACATTTTATATAAGTTAAATCAAGTTGGTAAAAGTGTTAAGCTCTTCTATGTTTTGCTGATTTTTTGTTTTGTTGTTTTATCAATTATTGGTTATCATGTATTGAAATCTCCAAATGTTATTCTTGTTTTGTCTCTTTCTTCTTTCAGTTCTTCCTGTTTTTTCCTCATGTGTTTTGATACTCTGTTATAACATATATACACATATTTGCTATGTCTTTTTAGTGTATTGACTCTTTTAGGAAAGGTTCTCTATGTTACTAGTGAGACTTTGTTTTTGTTTTTGTTTTTCCTTAAGTCTATTTAGTTTCATGCTAATGAATTCATTTTTTTTCTAATATGTTCATTGTTTCTATAATATACACTATTCTATTCCTTTAAAATAAAACATAAACTTTTTTTTAGTCTAAAGTTTGTCTCTTGAAGACAACACATATTTGCCTCTTTGTTTTCTCTATTCAGATACTATCTAACTTTTGATTGGTCTATAGTCTTTTGCATTTAGTATGTATATTGATATGGTTGTATTATATTTCCTGTTTTGCTATTAATTTTCTATATGTAAATGATTTTTTTAATAATTTAAATTCTTTTCTAAGAAAAGTCTTTCTAGCCATTGCTGCTTTAACCATAGCTTCCTACAATATATTCAGTCTTCTTTTCCTTTCAGTGGTAACCCTTGATTTTCTAACATAGCTCTGTATATGGCAGTATACTTTATGTTTGGTACATCTCCCCATCCTCCTCCTCTCAGCTTCATCACATATTATATTTCATTATTTTATTTTCCGTAGTTTCCTTTTTTAAATTCATATATCTAATATTTGGTTTATATTCTTTAAGTTACATTTGACCCCTCATATTAAACTTGAGAAAGTAATTGTGGTTTATAATACTCCCAGTATTCATTCTTCCTTCTCCTCGTACCCATTATGAGTCATTTTATTTTTACATCCATATTCTAAGTTTCCATCCATCTAGTTTCTAAGATTTTTGTTCTGTTCAAAACAGAAATCCCACAAAATTTTGAGACAATTATAAATTTGAATTAACGTATGATGCTTTTGAACTGTGATGTTGGAGAACATTCTTGAGAGTCCCTTAGACTGCAAGGAGATCAAACTGGTTCATCCTAGAAGAAATTAGTCCTGAATATTCATTGGAAGGACTGATGCTGAAGCTGAAACTTCAATACTTTGGACATCTGATGCAAAGAACCGACTCATTGGAAAAGGCCCTGATGCTGGGAAAGATTGAAGGCACGAGAAGGGGATGACAGAGGATGAGATGGGTGGATGGCATCACCCACTCTATGGCCATGAGTTTGAGCAAGATCTGGGAGTTGGTGATAGATAGGGAAGCCTGGTGTGCTGCAGTCCATGAGGTTACACAGAGTCAGACACAACTGAGTGACTGAAGTCAACTGATTGTTCTCTGAGAGATATTTTGTTGTTAATTAAACAGCATTTTCTTTCACTAAATTATATTCTATAAAATTCTAAAACTACTGTGTTCCTTAGAGCTCTGGAGGTACTGTATAATGTCCTCTAGACCTATCTCAGATTTTTTGTAATCTTCATGTAGCTTGATATTTTATTTTGCCTTAAATAGTCTGGCGTCAGTTTGCTAGGAATGCCATAACAAAATACCAGATACTGAGTGTTTTAACCAATAGGCATTTCTTTTCTCATTGTTCTGGCTGCTGGGTTTTCAAAGTTGAGGTGCCAGGAAGGCTTATGTCTTTGAAGGCTTCTCTCCTCAGCTTACTGTTGACAATTCTTATTGTTTCTTCACATGGCCAGCCCTCTAATAGTTTGCATCCTTTTATTTTACTTTTTGACATTTTATTGGAGTGGATTTACTACGGTTCTATCTTTTAAAGTCTTATCTCTAGATGCAATCACATTCTGAATTACTGGGGATTAAGACTTAAACATTCTCCAAACGCTGGACTGAAAGAAACACAAGCTGGAATCAAGATTGCTGGGAGAAATATCAATAACCTCAGATATGCAGATGACACCACCCTTATGCCAGAAAGTGAAGAGGAACTAAAGAGCCTCTTGAGGAAAGTGAAAGAGGAGAGTGAAAAAGTTGGCTTAAAGCTCAACATTTAGAAAATGAAGATCATAGCATCCAGTCCCATTACTTCATGGGAAATAGATGGGGAAACAGTGGAAACAGTGTCAGACTTTATTTTTCTGGGCTCCAAAATCACTGCAGATGGTGACTGCAGCCATGAAATTAAAAGACGCTTACTCCTTGGAAGAAAAGTTATGAGCAACCTAGATAGCATATTCAAAAGAAAAGACATTACTTTGCTGACTAAGGTCCATCTAGTCAAGGCTGGGATTTTTCCAGTAGTCATGTATGGATGTGAGAGTTGGACTGTAAAGAAGGCTGAGTGCCGAAGAATGGATGCTTTTGAACCATGGTGTTGGAGAAGACTCTTGAGAGTCCCTTGGACTACAAGGTGATCCAACGAGTCCATTCTGAAGGAGATCGGCCCTGGGATTTCTTTGGAAGGAATGATGCTAAAGCTGAAACTCCAGTACTTTGGCCACCTCATGCAAGAGTTGACTCATTGGAAAAGACTCTCATGCTGAGAGGGACTGGGGGCAGGAGGAGAAGGGGACGACTGAGGATGAGATGGCTAGATGGCATCACTGACTCCATGGGCATGGGTCTGGGTGAACTCCGGAATTTGGTGATGGACAGGGAGGCCTGGCGTGCTGTGATTCATGGGGTCACAAAGAATCAGACACAACTGAGTGACTGAACTGAACTGAGCTGAACTGAAAAGCCAATAGTTTTAATCCATAGATTTTCAATTCTATATAATGTTAATCATAATTTTTTAATTTTTATTTTTCTTTAGGAAAGCAAAATTTACTTCAATGCCTAGGTTTAGGTTTTCTTTTGATTTTGACCTTTTTTTTTTTTTTTGCATCTTATCTTGGAACTTTTCAAATTTGACTCTTGTAGTTCAACAGGACAAAAGTTATGTAACTGTGGCATTTCTTGTCTTTCCTAAGAAATAGTTCTATTTCCTTTAATTCGTTGTTTGCTTTCTCTTACTCTTTTCCCCTATATTCTGCTTTGTATATACCAAGGAGATACAGCCAGTCCATCCTAAAGAAGATCAGTCCTGGGTGTTTATTGGAGGGACTGATGTTGAAGGTGAAACTCCAATACTTTGGCCACATGATGTGAAAAGCTTACTCATTTGAAAAGACGCTGATGCTGGGAAAGATTTAGGGCAGGAGGAGAAGGGAAAACAGGATGAGATGGTTGGATGGCATCACTGACTTGATGGACATGGGTTTGTGTGAACTCTGGGAGTTTGTGATGGACAGAGAGGCCAGGTGTGCTGCGGTTCATTCGGTCACAGAGTTGGACACGACTGAGTGAAGGAAGCTAATGTAACCATGATAGGGAAGTGGAGACGTTCCCACGTGAGCAACTCTCCACTCGAGCAGGGAAGACGCCTGCATGTGGGGCTTTTTCTGCTACGGAGTCTGGACACAGCCTTGAGATTAATGGTCCCTTGCAGAGCGAGGGAACCTCCCTCCTGATCTGGAGGAAAGGAGGCCTGAACAGACTCTAAGCATAAACAAGAGCTTCACTCCCCTCTGCTATGTGATAAAGTCTCTGCACATGCGCTGTAATAAAAAGGCTTAGTCATGTAGATTGGAATACGGAAAAGTGGGGCTAGATAAAACAAACCGCGGACCAACTGCGTGGTCCTTTGTTCCTCTGGCTGGAGTTGTGTGTGTGTGTTTGTCTTGTTTGTGTGTCCATCTCTGTGTCATTTCGCTTGTAGCGCTGAGTGACTGAACTGAACTGAACTGAACTGCTCTCAGCTGTATCTACTTTATCTTTATCCTGCTTCTTATATAGAGTTTGTTTCTGGCATGATTTTGTTTTCCTTTATTTCACTTTTTAAAAAAATTTTAATTGTTTTAACTAGGGTCTCAGATCCTGAATCATATCTTACTTTATTTTGTACTATCATTTTAAACTTTGAATACCTCTGATTTTACATCAATATCTTATCATTTTTCAAAAATGTACATAATTTCATTTTATTTGCTGATTTAATTTGAAATATTATATTAGTTTTAGGTGTACAACATATTAATTCAATATTTTTATAGATTATACTCCATTTAAAGTTATTATATAATATTGGCTGTATTCCCTGTACTGTATAATATGTCCTATAGTTTAATTTATTTTATACCTAATAATTTGTACCTTTTAATCCCCTACCTTTATCTTGTATTTTCCATCTTTTATGATTTATGTGTGGTCACCACTTTGATCAGCTTTGTGATTTTTCTTTCCTGTCAAGGATTCTATACTTTTCAACATGTCTCTAACCTCCTATCCCCTTTTAGTGTTACAAGCAGTGTCTCTTACATTGTATTGTTGCCTGTTTCAACATTTCTCACCTCTGAATAAAACATATACTTTGGATCAGCTATTTTAAAGGGTTTATAGAAATAAGGTAGAGAAATATTATAAACCAGAAGAAGTTCTCTCTAGATCTCAGTGAAACACCATACAATATATAGTCATTTAGTCCTCATTGATCTGACTTTAATTTCTTTCCGGCAGTAGAGATCAGAGCTGCAGGTTACTCAAAGTGATAAAAACCTCTTTTATGTGATATGCTTCACAGAGAGACAGCATCCAGTGAAATGACTTCTCTGTGTACTTCCTCAACAGGTTTGACTCCTCTGCTTCTTCATAATGTGAAATGAGATTCAAGAAAACTTTCACTACTGGATCAACAGTTTATTGTCATTGTTCTAAAGGTAATGTGAATTTGATCCTTCCAAGAAGATATCTACTCTAGAAAATTGTTCAGATTTTACCTATGTGTGAAATCACCAGCTATAGACGTCAGGTTGTGTATCTCTCCACTCTTTCATATAATTTACAATACATCTGTTAGCTTTCCCTTGAACACTATGAGGACATTATGTGTAATTGCTAGTTTCAATGAAATTTCAACTTGATCTGATCTTATTCTTCTAACTATTTGGGATATTTTTCTTTTCTTTCTTTTTTTCATGAAAAAAATGTGGTGGAAACACCTTTACACATTCTTTTAAACATAAAATTATAATTAATGCATATCACTTAATGTATTGACAATTTCAGACATAATTTCAAAGGCTATGTTTGTATTAACTCATTTAGTGAGATTAGAATATCTAATTTCACATATATTCATGTTTATGCATTTCCATGGTGAGGAGAGCATCAAAGGCTTTTATCAGACTTTCAAAAGGATATAGAATTTCAAAATGATTTAAAAACACTGATTTCAAAAGTAATATGATTAGCAAATTAAAAAGTCTTGAATGTAATTATGCTAGACACACTGGTTCTAGAACCCAAGAGACCAGAAAACTATTGAAATTAATCTGAAATTCCAAATGTGCATTAAACATCCTCTACAGTTCAGTTCAGTTCAGTCACTCAGTCATGTCCAACTCTTTGTGACCCCATGAATCACAGCATGCTAGGTCTACCTGTCCATCACCAACTCCCAGAGTTCACTCATACTCATGTCCATCGAGTCACTGATGCCATCCAGCCATCTCATCCTCTGCCGTCCCCTTCTCCCCTGCCCCCAATCCCTCTCAGCATGAGTCTTTTCCAATGAGTCAACTCTTCACATGAAGTGGCCAAAGTACTGGAGTTTCAGCTTTAGCATGGTTCCTTCCAAAGAAATCCCAGAGCTGATCTCCTTCAGAATGGATTGGTTGGATCTCCTTACAGTCCAAGGGACTCTCAAGAGTCTTCTCCAACACCACAGCTCAAAAGTATCGATTCTTTGGCATTCAGCCTTCTTCACAGTCCAACTCTCACATCCATACATGACCACAGGAAAAACCATAGCATTGACAAAGAAAGGCAATGCTAAAGAATTCTCAAACTACCACACAGTTGCATTCATCTCCCATGCTAGTAAAGTAATACTCAAAATTCTCCAAGCCAGGCTTCAGCAATACGTGAACCATGAACTTCCAGATGTTCAAGCTGGTTTTAGAAAAGGCAGAGGAACTAGAGATCAAATTGCCAACATCCACTGGATCATGGAAAAAGCAAGAGAGTTTGAGAAAAACTTCTATTTCTGCTTTATTGACTGTGCCATAGCCTTTGACTGTATCGATCACAATCAACTGTGGAATACTCTGAAAGAGATGGGAATACCAGACCACCTGACCTGCCCCTTGAAAAATCTGTATGCAGGTCAGGAAGCAACAGTTACAACTGGACATGGAACAACAGACTGGTTTCAAATGGCAAAAGGAGTACATCAAGGCTGTATATTGTCACCCTGCTTGTTTAACATCCTCTACAGACTTTATAAATACACTATATTCTTATTAACTATTGTTTTCCTGTTCCAAATATGGAAATGCACTAGTGAATAACATACAAATTTATACTGTCTTGTTTTATCAATGCTTGTTTTTCTCAGTCAATAATTAATAATAGTGAACACTTACTGAGCATTTAAAATTTGCAACTTTTATATGTGTATTTTTGCTTTTCATTTAAATTCTCAAAACAGCCTTCTGAAATGGATTTTGTTGTGATTACCCCATTTTTGAGATTAGGAGATCAAGGTATAAGAAAGTAAATACTTTGACAAAGAACCTATGTTAGTAAATGGTGAAGTGAGATCTGAATGCAGGCTATTAATTTCCAGAGGCTTCAGTTCAATTCAGTTGCTCAGTCGTGTCCAACTCTTTGCGACCCCATGAATTCCAGTACGCAAGGCCTCTCTGTCCAGCACCAACTCCCGGAGTTCACTCAAACTCATGTCTGTCGAGTTGGTGATGCCATCCAGCCATTTCATCTTCTGTCGTTCCCTTCTCCTCCTGCCCCCAATCCCTCCCAGCATCAGAGTCTTTTCCAGTGAGTCAACCCTTCACATGAGGGGGCCAAAGTACTGGAGTTTCAGCTTTAACATCAGTCCTTCCAAAGAACACCCAGGACTGATCTCCTTCAGAATGGATTGGTTGGATCTCCTTGCAGTCCAAGGGACTCTCAGTCTTCTCCAACACCACAGTTCAAAAACATCAATTCTTCAGCACTCAGCTTTCTTCACAGTCCAACTTTCACATCCATACATGAGCACTGGAAAAACCATAGCCTTGACTAGACGGACCTTTGTTGGCAAAGTAGCATATCTGCTTTTGACTATATTATCTAGGTTGGTTGTAACTTTCCTTCCTTCCAAGGAGTAAGCGTCTTCTAATTTCATGTCTACAATCACCATCTGCAGTGATTTTGGAGCCCCCAAAATAAAGTCTGACACTGTTTCCACTGTTTCCCCATCTATTTGCCATGAAGTGATGGAACCAGATGCCATGATCTTAGTTTTCTGAATGTTGAGCTTTAAGCCAACTTTTTCACTCTCTACTTTCACTTTCATCAAGAGGCTTTTGAGTTCCTCTTCACTTTCTGCCATAAGCGTGGTGTCTTCTGCATATCTGAGGTTATTGATATTTCTCCTGGCAGTCTTGATTCCAGCTTGTGCTTCTTCCAGCCCAGGGTTTCTCATGATGTACTCTGCATAGAAGTTAAATAAGCAGGGTGACAATATACAGCCCTGACGTACTCCTTTTCCTATTTGGAACCAGTCTGTTGTTCCATGCCAGTTCTAACTGTTGCTTCCTGACCTTAACTATCACGTTAAAATCATGTTCAGTATATTCTGAAAGTCATCCTTTTACATTTGAGATCTGTCATGCTTTGCTTTTGTTTGTTTAAAATACTGAAACAGGGCCTCTGTTACATGACAATAGTGAGACTGAGCGTAAACTTCTGATAGTCAGTGAGTCATCCTTGGGAGCTTATTTATGATACAGTAATTAATCTGCCTTGCAGTGAAGAGAGACCAGCCAAGGAAGAATGGGGTTGATTTAAAGAAGCAAGACTGGCAACAAAAGGTTAGGACGAGGTTCTGAAGAATCAGTGTCCTATCTTTTGGATTTCATTCAGTAAAAAATGGGGAAATACAAGGTTGAACTGTGATCGTTCTGTCCTATGACAGAAACTCAGGACAATCCATGACAGGCTCTGAGGATGTCTGAAGTTTGTCTTGAATCCAGACACAAGTCATCAATGGCTTTATTCTGTTTCTGCTATCCTTGTTTCAACCTTTACTTCCTCCCTTTATCTTCTTGTCTGCTCATCACTTCCTTTTGGTCCTTTGAAGGGATCAACAATTTTCAATCATACTGTGTGATCTTTGTTCTAGATCTATACTTATTTCAGACTCTCTGCTGGAGCTGCCTGAACCAGCAAAGCCCTGTACCTCTGCTCCATCAGTCTCCCATTTCTTGTAACAGAAATAGGGAACTAAGATGATTAGATGTATTTGGTGTATTTGAAAGTGAATGCACTGAGAGGAAATTAATATTAAAATGGTGTGCAAATTGAGGATTATAGATTCATTTAAAGAATCCATATCATTTTTAACATCTTTAGCCTCACCAATCATTTTGGACTTTTTTTTTTTTTTTCATAGCTAGCCTGAGTTCTATCTATCTGTAGGTCATAGTGCAATCTATTAATGTTCTCATTCACTCAGTCATGTCTGACTCTTTGTGACCCTATGGACTGGAGCCTGCCAGGCTCCTCTGTCCATGGAATTCTCCAGGCAAGAATACTGGTTGAGTTGCCATTTCCTTCTCCACAAGGTACTAACAGCATAGTACCAATGAACAGTCTTACAAAGTAATGAGATTTGAAACTACAAACAAATTGCAATGGAATTTGTAGTTCACTTTTGTAAAAGAGAAGTTCTAGTGGTAAAATCTTTCTCTTTTGTCATTATCTGATTCTGTTCCCACTGTGTTTTATCCTGAAGACATTTAATGTTTTGGTGGATAACATCTCATAGCATCTTTTTTAGGCAAAGTGCAAGAAAAGTGAAACTTTATAAACAATCACATGTTTATTGTATTATCAAAATAAATTCATACACTGGTTGGGTAGAGATGTCTAGTTTGGGAGATATTTGTCCTGAATTTAAAAGTTAGCTTTCTAATCTTTTGGCATTCAGTTTTGCCATTATCTTTTCTTTGTCCAGAGTATTCAGAGTTTTAACAATGTTTAACTTGATTTTCTATTTATAAGTGTTCATTTAAATATCCTCTTTTTACCCGAGACAGATTCATGTCAATGTATGGCAAAAACAATACAGTAATGTAAAGTAAAATAGAGTAAAAATAATATTTTTTAAAAGAGAGAAAATGAATATCCTCTTTTAATGTAACTATCTTTATCTTAGGTATACCTCTATGCCCAAAGGGGATAATTTGGGGCTTGTATCCCCAATGCAATAAACATTATTTTGTATTCTATAGAAAATACAACTTTCCTTTTTTCCTTATGAAGCAGCTGTCCAACTAGGCAGAGTGGGAAAGGGAATAAATGTCTTCCATTATAAGGAAATATAATGTTTTTAGTCCTGGCTTTACACTCACTATTGTACCTGTTAGAATGAAGTTATGCACATTTTGGTTGTCTTCTTTTCTATCCTTCTCTTCCTTTCTTTATCTCTCTTTCCTTCTTTTCTCTCTTCCTTTATTTTGGTATATACTGAGTGTCTTTTTTTCCCCACTGCTAGCTAACAGACTATCAGTTTCTATTCTGTTATTTCACATGCATCTGTCAGCTTTGCAGCTTCCAAAACATTATAGTCATTGTTTTTGCTTCTATTTCATTGTGAATTTATGCTTGTAAACAAAATTATAATGTAATCCTCATGTGATATTGGGGCAGAACATGCATGTTTAATTGGCCAGCTGAAGAAATCCTCCAACTATTTTCCAAATCTTTATTTTCTCATCTTTAAAGTGGGGATAATACTATTTACCTTACACAGTTGTGTGAAGATTGGAAACAATGTTTCCATGAACAATCTCCTTCACCTAGAAATGCTCTAAACTTTAAACTTACTTATATAACTCTCATTCTATTTCTATTTCTGAATTGCAGACAAATTCTTTACCTGCTCTGCCATCAGAGGCAGAGTATTATGTGACAGAAATCAAAAACTTCATATTTTATGGGAGAATGCTTCTAATGCATTTTTAATGCATTATAATTTTCTAATGCAAATGAAGAATAATACATTTCACAAGGTAATTAGAAATGAATATCAAAATAATACTAATACCAAAATAAACACCAATTATATATATATATATATATATATATATCTTGCTTGAAGGAATATATAAATAACATATAAGTACTAATAATATATAAATACCAAAATAATACATAAATACCAATAATATCTTGCTTGAAGAAATGGGAATTGAGATGATGAAAGTGGGGATTTTCTGGTTGTTATAGCAGTTTTCATAAAATTAATTTGTTATTGTGTAATGCATAATTAAAAAAATAAGCTATACTATGCAAATAAATGAATAAGAATAAAAATTTTAATGTGAAAGAAAGGAACAGAGAAAAGGATGGAGGCAGGGAAGTTGGTTCAGAATTTGCTGGATGTCTCATGGCTAATGATTGGGCTAAGTCTAATCTGAAACTGTCTGACTTCATTATCTAATGCTGCCTGAAAATAGAAGTAATTAATGTATGAGCAATTGCAGACAAATCCAATGCCAATCTGTTACATAGTCATCAGCAGGAGTTTCATGGCATCATCTCAGTCACATCTTTGTGTCCTTTAACTCCAAGAAAAAAGCTACCTAGATAAAGGGCCCTCACTCCAGTCCTAATCTACTCCAGCCCAGACTTTGCTGAATCCCATGTTTCCTCCTGAGTTTTTAAACCAGTATCTCATTCTGGCAAGAACATTTTATGACTTCTATCACCTCAAAATGTACAGAGAGAGAAGCTCCTTTGGATCTAGTACTTGACTTTCTTGCTTAATTTCTTATAAAAATTCCATCCTAGATGATGGATTTAGAAGGCAGCATGGACTTTCTCTCTTATATTCTCCAAAAACACAAAAGCCACTTTAAATCATTATTACTAGCATCTTTGTTAGGGAAATGTAGTTTCCAGAACATTCCTTTGATTGTATCTTTCTCACATTGTCACTCCTAAATCTTTCTTTATTTTAACCATGGAGCCATATTCCCTAAGCTTTGGAGATTCTGAAATGCTTACAATTACCCAAATCTATCATGTCCTATCAGAGTCTGGATTTGTACATGCTATTTCAATCTCCATCACCATGGCAAAACATGCAAAAAAGCAAAATGGCTGTCTGAGAAGGCCTTACAAATAGCTGTGAAAAGAAGAGAGGTGAAAAGCAAAGGAGAAAAGGAAAGATATAAGCATCTGAATGCAGAGTTCCAAAGAATAGCAAGAAAACATAAGAAAGCCTTCTTCAGCGATCAATGCAAAGAAATAGAGGAAAATAACAGAATGGGAAACACTAGAGATCTCTTCAAGAAAATTAGAGATACCAAGAGAACATTTCAGGCAAAGATGGGCTCGATAAAGGACAGAAATGGTCTGGACCTAACAGAAGCAGAAGATATTAAGAAGAGGTGGCAAGAATACATGGAAGAACTGTACAAAAAAGATATTCATGACCCAGATAATCATGATGATGTGATGACTAATCTAGAGCCAGACATCTTGGAATGTGAAGTTAAATGGGCCTTAGAAAGCATCACCACGAACAAAGCTAGTGGAGGTGGTGGAATTCCAGTTGAGTTGTTTCAAATCCTGAAAGATAATGCTGTGAAAGTGCTGCACTCAATTTGCCAGCAAATTTGGAAAACTCAGCAGTGGCCACAGGACTGGAAAAGGTCAGTTTTCATTCCAATTCCAAAGAAAGGCAATGCCAAAGAATGCTCAAACTACCACACAATTGCACTCATCTCACATGCTAGTAAAGTAATGCTCAAAATTCTCCAAGCCAGACTTCAGCAATATGTGAACCGTGAACTCCCTGATGTTCAAGCTGGTTTTAGAAAAGGCAGAGGAACCAGAGATCAAATTGCCAACATCCGCTGGATCATGGAAAAAGCAAGAGAGTTCCAGAAAAACATCTATTTCTGCTTTATTGACTATGCCAAAGCCTTTGACTGTGTGGATCACAATAAACTGTGGAAAATTCTGAAAGAGATGGGAATACCAGACCACCTGACCTGCCTCTTGAGAAATCTGTATGCAGGTCAGGAAGCAACAGTTAGAACTGGACATGGAACAACAGACTGGTTCCAAATAGGAAAAGGAGTACGTCAAGGCTGTATATTGTCACCCTGCTTATTTAACTTATATGCAGAGTACATCATGAGAAACGCTGGACTGGAAGAAACACAAGCTGGAATCAAGATTGCTGGGAGAAATATCAATAACCTCAGATATGCAGATGACACCACCCTTATGGCAGAAAGTGAAGAGGAGCTAAAAAGCCTCTTGTTGAAAGTGAAAGAGGAGAGTGAAAAAGTTGGCTTAAAGCTCAACATTCAGAAAACGAAGATCATGGCATCTGGCCCCATCACTTCATGGGAAATAGATGGGGAAACAGTAGAAACAGTGTCAGACTTTGTTTTTTTGGGCTCCAAAATCACTGCAGATGGTGACTGCAGCCATGAAATTAAAAGGCGCTTACTCCTTGGAAGAAAAGTTATGACCAACCTAGATAGTATATTCAAAAGCAGAGACATTACTTTGCCGACTAAGGTCCGTCTAGTCAAGGCTATGGTTTTTCCTGTGGTCATGTATGGATGTGAGAGTTGGACTGTGAGAAGGCTGAGCGCCAAAGAATTGATGCTTTTGAACTGTGGTTTTGGAGAAGACTCTTGAGAGTCCCTTGGACTGCAAGGAGATCCAACCAGTCCATTCTGAGGGAGATCAGCCCTGGGATTTGTTTGGAAGGAATGATGCTAAAACTGAAGCTCCAGGACTTTGGCCACCTTATGCGAGGGGTTGAATCATTGGAAAAGACCCTGATGCTGGGAGGGATTGGGGGCAGGAGGAGAAGGGGACGACCGAGGATGAGATGGCTGGATGGCATCACGGACTCAATGGACATGAGTCTGAGTGAACTCCGGGAGTTGGTGATGGACAGGGAGGCCTGGCATACTGCGATTCATGGGGTCGCAAAGAGTCGGACACGACTGAGCGACTGAACTGAACTGAACTGATTTCAATCTCCTGGATGCCCAATAACCTTAACTGATGACCTGGCATATTTCAACATAGCATTCATAGGTCTCCTCTGTTCAAGGTTTCCTTGACTCCTCCCCACTCATACTGTGTACATCTTCCGTAGTGACTATACCTACTGTGAGCCACAAGAGAGTAGGAAGTATTTCTCATTCCGGTTTTTATCTTTATTCTCTAGTATAAGGCCTGGACAAAAAACGAATTCCAAAGTCTTTCTCCAATAAGTAATAGTGAACACAATGTGGGTAGAAAATGCTAGGGATGGCAAATGAAAGTGAAAGTGAAGTTGCTCAGTCGTGCCTGACTTTTTGCAACCTCATGGACTATAGCCTACCAGACTCCTCTGTTCATGGGATTTTCCAGGCAATACTACTGGAATTAATTGCCATTTCCTTCTCCAGGGGATCTTCCCAACCCAGGGATTGAACCCAGGTCTCCCGCATTGTAGACAGATGCTTTACCGTCTGAGCCACCAGGGAATGAGTTCATATTAACTAATAGCTTCTCAAGTCTGTGTTTTTAACTTGTAAGAAGTGGGAGCAGAGATGAAATTCATCAACGTCTATAGTAATAAACATGATGATGCGTGATTTCTTTGAACTGTGGTGAAGTAATATATGTTGAATAACTAGTATGCAAATTTAAAGTTAAACATAAACAAAAACAGCTATGACCATACAGTTGGGCTCCATTATTCAGAGGTCTTATTTTCATGAGCTCAACCAATCAATGAGAGAAACTATTCCAAAAAATTTTTCAAAAACTTCCAAAAAACAAAACTTGAGTTTACCCCATGCTGGCAACTATTTACACAGCATCTATATTGTAAGTAGTACTATTCACATAGCATTTACATGGCATTAGGTATTATATGTAATCTAGAAAGGATTTAAAGTATATGGGAGGATATGTATAGGTTATATACAAGTACTACACCATTTTATATAATAGAAAAACTACTACATGTTTTGGTATCCACAGGAGTTCCTGAAAACAATTCCCTGAAGATATAAAGGGTGACTGTATATACAAAAACTGCATTTTGTTATTTTATAGCATCTAGTAACTACAGTCATTTTTCATCCTTGACTTGAAACAGCATTAAATGAATAATGCTCATATTGTCCACAATTTTAACTTACCTCAAAGAGCAAACCCCATATTATTCAAATATTTTACCTTCTCCAGCTGAAAGCAACAGTGGAAATCTGAGACAGGCAGGAGGCAATTTAGTAAGCTATAGACAGGCAAGGTTGAGGCTTTACATTTTAATACCAGTCCTGATTTTGATGTCTAAACCAAAACAAAAATAAAGAATTTCAGTTGAAATGACTAAAGCTTCTTGTTTTAGAGCCAATAAATAAATTATTTCTGCTACTTTACTTTTCTGAAACAAATTGGGTAAACATGGCTTGTGAAACTTTGATGTTTTAGCATGTATAGTTAACAAGCTTTACTGAAAAAGTATAGGGCCTCTTGCAAAAATGTGGCAAACATTTAAAGACAATCAAATGGCCAGAGTATAAGGTTCACTAAGGAAAACTGCCACCTTTTTCTCCACCCAGAAGTACTGGCTATAAATACACAAGTCTTATTGATTCTTGTGGATGTGATTCTGTTCTGACTTTGACATTAGGAGAACACAGTTACTTCTTTTTCATTTTGTAGACATGCTTTTCCTAACACAACTCAAAGATTTTAAACTGTGAAGAATGTTGAGCACAGAAGAATTGATGCTTTTGAACTGTGGTGTTGGAGAAGACTCTTGAGAGTCCCTTGGACTGCAAGGAGATCCAAACAGTCCATTCTGAAGGAGATCAGCCCTGGGATTTCTTTGGAAGGAATGATACTTAAGCTGAAACTCCAGTACTTTGGCCACCTCATGCGAAGAGTTGACTCATTGGAAAAGACCCTGATGCTGGGAGGGATTGGGGGCAGGAGAAGGGGACGACAGAGGACGAGATGGCTGGATGGCATCACGGACTCAGTGGACGTGAGTCTGAGTGAACTCCGGGAGTTGGTGATGGACAGGGAGGCCTGGGTACTGCGATTCATGGGGTCGCAAAGAGTCGGACACGACTGAGCAACTAAACTGAACTGAACTGAACTGACACAAAAGTTACCAAGTCTAAGCTCACTCTGCTTGCCACACAAGAGGCCAGTGAATCCAAGGTATGAAATGCTGAGGCGAGGCTGACCAAGAAATGGCAGACTAATGTTTCAAAATAACCATCTTATTGGGGCCTGAATGCCAGACCTCAACTTTTATGGATCAGAGATGGGGTGGGGGAGGTGAGAAAACAAGGTAAAAAGGCCACTTAATCTTTCAAGTATCTCCTAGAATGGCAAGCCTCAGGCAAGGGAATATGTTAATTTCTTCCTCCCTGCAATCTACAGACTGTCAGTTTTCTGAACAAAGGTAATTTAGCTTAACAGTCAGGCAGAGGGGCAGGATTCTCTGAGGCAGGCCATTATGTGTGATTATAATAACAAAACTGCACCCCCCCCCCACCAAAGAGATCTACCACAGAAGAGTCAAAATTGGCTCTTCCCAGTTACACAAACACAGAGACAGGCTCACATTTAACCAACATCTATAAGATTTAGAGTTCACTTCTCAAGTTTTCAATTGCTTTACTTTCATTATTCATTCCTTCTATATAAGCAGATCTTTCTTGTCTCCAGAAATGTTTACTTGAATCCCTCCCAGAATAGCATTCTATTAGGGGAGGCACACTGACTGAAATTGCCCATCCTTGCCAGGGACCATAGTAACCATCTGCATGAGTTGTTTTATGACAAGGGGTCCTGGTAAGGAACATGGAAGTAATAAGCCATCACCAACCGAAAGAGTTCAGAAAAGGTCAAAAGGAGACACCACATGTCTGATCACTTCCTAGAATTCTTCTCTCTTGCATCCATCTTGGCTGAACAAGGCATGCACCACCAGGAAGGACTCTGAGTCAGAATGATTGGCTAAAGACAACCTGGAAACTAATCCCATCACCATAAAACTTGAGACTGCAAGCCACATGGAAGAGCTGTTCTCCTGGGTTCCCTTACCCTACTGCTCTCCACCCAGGTGCACTTTCCCAATAAAATCTCTTGCTTTGTCAGCACGTGTGTCTCTTCCAACAATTCATTTCTGAATGTTAGATAAGAACCCACTTTTGGGCCCTGGAAGGGGTCCCCCTTCCTGCAACAATTTCATTTCTTTATTTTCTTATTCAAACAAAATATTGAAAAAGTACTCATCTTATGCCTCTACATAACCAGCCATCATTCCATAGCTCATATCCAGGGGAATACATTAATTTATTCCCTCCTGCAATTTATAGATTGTCAGTTTTCTGAACAAAGGGAATTCAGCTTAAGAGTCAGGCAGAGAGGTAGGATTCTCCTAGGCAGGCCATTATGTGTAATTATAATAATTCAAGTGTGCCCCAAAGCAGATCTACCACAGAAGAGTAAAAATTGGCTCTTCCCAGTTACACAAAACACAGAGATAAGCCTACATTTAACCAAAATCTGTAATATTTATGTTGCAGGAAGGGGACCCCTTTCCAGGGCCCGAAACTGGGCTTTTGTCTAACACTCGGAAATGAATTGTCCAAGGAGACACATGTGCTGACAAAGCAAGAGATTTTATTGAGAAAGGGCACCCGGTGGAGAGCAGTAGGGTAAGGGAACCCAGGAGAACTTGGCTCGCAGTCTCAGGTTTTATGGTGATGGGATTAGTTTCCAGGTAGTCTTTGGCCAATCATTCTAATTCAGAGTCTTTCCTGGTGACACATGCATCACTCAGGAAAGATGGATGCTAGCAAGAGGGATTCTGGTAATTAGCTGATATGTGGTGTCTCCTTTTGACCTTTCCTGAACTCTTCCAATTGGTGGTGGCGTATTAGTTCAGTATTCCTTATCAGGAGCTCCTGTCATAAAACAACTCAGGCAAATGGTTACTATGGTGCCTGGCCAGGGTGGGTGGTTTCAATCATTGTGCTTCCCCTAACAACATTTAGAATTCACTTCCCAAGTTTTCAATTGTTTTTCTTTCATTTATGCATTCCTCTTGTAGATCTCTCTTACCTCCTGAAATTGTTTAATTGAATTGCTCCCAGAATAGCATTCCATTTCTTTATTTTCTTATTCTAACAAAATACTTAAAAAGTACTCAGCTTATGCCTCTACATAACCAGCCACCATTCCATAGCTCAGTTCAGTTCAGTTCAGTCGCTCAGTCATGTCCGACTATTTGCAACCCCATGAATCACAGCACGCCAGGCCTCCCTGTCCATCACCAACTCCCATAGCTCACATCCATCTAATTCCCGCCCCTAAAACTACTCAATAAATGCCTGTAGCTTTTATTCACACAAATATTTTGGTTTCTTGTTAGATATGATATTTAATGTCCCAAATATTGAAGCTGATTTTACTCTTCTTGAAAGTTTTTTTCTTTCTGTCTCTGACTTAGAGTCTTTATTTTCTTCCTGACATTTTCTTCTCCCACCTCCTGCCTCCTTCCTCCTCTCTACATGAAGATCTTCACCTATGACATTGTCATTTTCCAATTTTTAACTTGCAGAACCCAAGTTGATGTGCCCAACACATAGTGACTCCAAACAAATTGATGTATTGGAGTTTGGAGCAGATTCAGTGTCTAGAACAAAGAAAGATTATTTGCAAGACCAAGTAAGGAGAATGGGTGGCTCGTGTGCAAAAGACCCAGACTCTTCAGGGTTTTTGGGGGAAGAGATTTATAGGCAAAATTTGGGGAACTATCTGCAAGGTGTGTGACCATCCTCTGTTTGGTTGGTGTTGAGAAAATAGGGTGGTCCAGGAATCAAACTTCTAGTTCCAATTGATCTGGCATCCACAGGTTTATGCTCAGTTCAAAATTACCATCCTCCACATGGGTAGGGGCCTTAGTTCTTATAGAAAAACTCAGACCTCTGCATCAGATTGTTACGTATATTCTTTGAGGAAGTACCAGGAGGAACAGGGACCCTGCTTCTTAGCTGCACTACTGATTCTTTCTGCATTCCCTCATATCTACCTCTCCTAAGGAGTAACTGAATCTTCCCTTTGGAACTCAGGGAGTGTCTAGAAAGCTGAACCTTTTTTCCTACAAAGAAGAAATAGGGACATGGGAAGACTTTTGTACTCAGGAGGATCCCATCCTGCTTGGTTACACAAATTGTTCTCCATCTTTAACTTATAGATATGTCTAAATCACCATAACTTATTCTCCCCATCATATCAAGAAGAAATATTTAACTTGTACTTGGATAAAGGTGGAAGGAAATAAATCGCAATAAAATCTGCCTGGAAGAGTAAAAGGAATAGTATAATAGTATTCACTGTATCCATATAGGTCTTCAAAACCATCAGCATTCCTTTTCTCTCTCCTCAAACTCAGTCATCATTCTGATGAACCTGGTTTACTTAGCTCCTGTCTTCTTACTAATATTTTGTCCTCCTCTTCCCAGAGTCACCAATTAGTTCTGGATCTCTGTGTTATTGCAAATTAGCACCTAAATGAGATCTTCTTACTTCCAATATGTTCTGTACATTATCACCAGAATTATCTCCATAAAACATAAAATACTTTTTTTTTTCCTCATTCAAAATCCTTCAGTTGGTCTGGTGATTCTTTTAATCTTTAAAGTACAGAACAGCTCCCACAACAGGTAATGGTCTCATGCAACAGTCACAGATGTTAATGTTAAGAAACCTTGCTTTAATCTAATATATAAGCCCTCTGAATTTGGTTTGATGATACCTTTGCAACTGCACCATCTATTATTCTCTAATTTAGTACTACACTCTATGTGTCTATCATCCTTAAACTTGCTAAAAACATTTTGGTCCCTCTGCTAGATAGGCAGTTCACTTTTTCTGCCTTTGTCCATTAAAAAAAAAGTATTTTTAATCTTATTCTTTATAAAACTTTAATATGGCCACCACATTAAACAGTAATCCCCATTTCTCCTATATTGTCAAGAATGTAAGCCCTTTTTGGAGGACCTGATCCTCTGGGGGTAAATCCTCAGTCTTAGAAGCCTTGTCATGCCTCCAGGATGTAGTCTATGTATATCATCAAAAAACATCCGAACATTTTAAATTATTAGATAGATTTAACTAGATGATGTGCAAATCAAATCAGAGTAGGGTGAGTTCAATTCTTAGGAGAACTTATAAATCTGAGCCTTTCTTTTAAACTCTGAAAAGCACTGGCTATAAAGCCTAAAGGCCCATTCTCAGTGTCTTTGTTTTTCTAATGAGTCTTAAGCTGTTGTGCCAACTTGTGACTCTAAAGGGAAAGGTGCCCTGTGTTCATTTTAGTGCTCAGCTGTGATACACAGACTTTAGTGATCAAGGCACAGGGAAGAATCTCACTTGCTCCTATCAACATTTATGGTTTCTATCACTTAGTACTTTGGATGCAAGAAACTGGAATATAGCATCTGACAGAAAATTCAGACTGAATGACTAGCAATCATGAACCTGAATCGTTGAATCGTGACCCTGAATGAACTGAGTATTTTATAATCAGAGCTTATATTCTGTGTTCCTGTATTTTTTTTTAAACAGAAAGTCCCAAAGGGTAAAAAGAAAAAAAAAAAAAATGGTACATTGGCAGAATTTCACACACCAATTACTTTTAGAAATTCTAAGTAATGTATATTCCATTGGATAATTCATATTGTCTGTTATGACAATTCTCTAGTGTAGATGGTAAAGAATCCTCCTGAAATGGAGGAGACTTGGGTTCGACCCCTGGGTGGGGGAGATCTTTTGGAGAGAATGGCTACCTACTCCAGTACTGTTGCTTGGAGAATTCCGTGGACAGAAAAGCCTGGTGGGCTCTGTCCATGGGGTCCCAAAGAGTTGAATACAACTAAGTGACTAATATTAACATACTAGACTTTGTGATAGCCTGAATTAAATAACAAAACAAGACAAAACAAATGCAACAAAGTTTAAATTATTTGGGAGTTTCCTCTATCTAGATGGCAGAATGAATACATAAAATATCTCCCTTCAAAAGTACAGCCTGGTCTAGAAAGAAGGAGGTTTTTCTGAGTCTTGAGAATCAGAGACAAGAAGGAAAGGGGAATGGAGAAGCCCATGGTAAAGAGATGGAATCTGAATTTAGAAGAGTTGAAATGCAGAAGTGAGGGCCCAATTATGGTTGAAGAGCTTTGTGGCCCAAAGAGAAGGGGAATTAAGACTATTGACAAAGGATGAAGTCATGATTCCACATCAAACTGAATACAGTTGACCTTTGTCAATACAGGTTTGAACTGCAGGAGTCCACTTATAAACAGATTTTTTCCCAGAAAATACATACAGTACTTCAAGTTTCATGATAGGTTGAACTGTAGATGAGTAACAGCAGATACACATGGCCACCTCTGGGACTTGAATATCCATGGATTTTGGTATCTGGGGTATGTCCTAGAGCCAATCTCTGATGGATATTTAGAGAAGGCTGTACTTCTAATACGGTAAGAAAGGAACTATTAATAATTGAGAGAATGTGCATATTAGAAACATATGAAGAAAGTTTTAAAACATATGGATGTTCAGAATGCTTATTAAGCCAGTTGACTCAGAATTCCTACAGGTGGACACTAGGCAAATGCATTTAAAAACAAAAACAAAAACAGAACAACAATAAAAAAAACTGATAACTATGGTAAGTGTCAGGATGGAGAATCATTGTGATATAAATTCCATGAAAACAGACGGAACTAATGAAGTACTTAGAATAATAGGAAATAATAGGAGAAAGTGAAATAATTTAATTTGATACTTTGTAAAGCTGTTTAAGGTCACTGAAATTGAAAATCTAAGTAAATGAGCAATTGGTGTGTTGGATGGTGAACATATCACTTCTATGGCAAGAAGAAGTTCTTTCAAAATATTCAGAGATAGATGGCCATAACCTGTAGAATGAAATGGATATTAAAAATTGCAGTATTTTAAAAGAAATTTAAATATAGGAAAACAATTTCTAATGATTTTAATATGGTTTTCAAAAAAGTGTTATTAAGTCTGGAGTGACAGAAGATTCTTTAAACAGAAGGAAAAAGTTTTCTTTACCAGACAATTAAGTTTTGGAGAGTACAGTAGAAAGAGATTATGACAACACATCTTATACTTATTTGGTATGAATTGTTTAAATTTAGAAGCATCATTCATACAAGGACCCAAATAAGGATGCTTGAGACACTATAAATCATCACCAAAAATTCTTTAGGTAAATCACTTAACTTCTCTATGCTTCAGTGATCTAATTTGCAAGATGGAGATAATTTTATTGATATACAACTCACTAGTTTTGTTAGAGCTAATGCTTTGAAAGTTTGAAATAATACCTGCAATATAGAAAGCAATACATATATATTAGTTTTAGCTACATATTATATAATGGTATCAGATACCATATTTTGAACTTTAACTATAAAGCTTTGTGTTAAGAATGTTTCTATACTACTTAAATCATTCACAACACTGCTATGAAGTAAATTAAAAAAAAAAAAAGATGCTAGGATCACATATCCAGCAAATAATCATGATGGGGGAGAATCTTGAGGCTATCTGATGCTAATCTCATAATTAATACTCCAGATTGCTTTTACAACCAATTCCCTAAGAGCTAAGAGGAGTTAAGGGTGTGTGTGTGTGTGTGTGTGTGTGTGTGTGTGTGTGTGTGGTAAACAGAGTCAATATGTATCTGCAAATGTTATAAGATCGATGCCCAGTGTTTATATCCAAAGAATGATTTTCAAGCTCAGCGACACTTCTGCCAAACAGTTCATATGTTAAAATTATAATGAGCAAATGTACTCATTTCAAAATTGACTGTAAAATGATAGCAGAAACACCTATTAAACAAAATTTAATTAAGCAGAACTAATATAACCAAAGTTTTTAAAATAAATAATTACTGAAAAGTAGAATTTAGTCAACTGTGGATAGTGTTCCCACGAAAGGAAATCTGAAGGGCCTTGGTGTTAATATTTTCAGCACTCTATTACAATTTAAACAAAAGGAGCAATTCTAACAAGCTGTGAACATGGCATGCTGCTTTAAAAATATAAGAATATTTTGAGCCTTTGGATCATGCAAGGAGAATTACATACGTCCTCATGCATACTTTATAAATGGGCATGAAAAGGGCAAATGTTTCATAGATCAATCTCTCTCTCTCTTTTTTCTTTTTCCCTCTCTCTCTCTCTCTTACAGAGAAGCATATACACATACACAGAGTATTTTAGGTTTAAAATTTCTCTTTACATCTTTATATCTGCATGCTTGTCATGTTATTTTATTCCTTGAGTTATGCACATATATTCTTAAGCCTTCAGTTCAGTTCAGTTCAGTTGCTCAGTCGAGTCTAACTCTTTGTGACCCCATGAATCACAGCACGCCAGGCCTCCTTGTCCATCACCAACTCCCAGAGTTCACTTAGACTCACGTCCATCGAGTCAATGATACCATCCAGCCATCTCATCCTCTGTCGTCCCCTTCTCCTCCTGCCCTCAATCCCTCCCAACATCAGAGTCTTTTCCAATGAGTCAATTCTTAACATGAGGTGGCCAGAGTACTGGAATTTCAACATTAGCATCATTCCTTCCAAAGAAATCCCAGAGTTAATCTCCTTTAGAATGGACTGGTTGGATCTCCTTGCAGTCCAAGGGACTCTCAAGAGTCTTCTCCAACACCACAGTTCAAAAGCATCAATTCTTCGGCTCTCAGCCTTCTTCACAGTCCAACTCTCACGTCCATTACACTTCTGCAAATATAATTTCTGCAGCAAGGTGAGGTGACAAACTATGATCTGGGTATTGGTTGCAGATGCCATGGTGTCATTCTCCTCAGCTTGGAAGCACCCAGATAGGAATGAAGCATCAGGAATTCCTCCCCATTTAACTCAATGTACCATGCAGTAGTCATGTACGGATGTGAGCCTTAGACTATAAAAGAAAGCTGAGCACCAAAGAATTGATGCTTTTGAACTGTGGTATTGGAGAGGACTCTCAAGAGTCCCTTGGACTGTAAGGAGATCCAACCAGTCAATCCTAAAGGAAATCAACCCTGAATATTCTTTGGAAAGACTGATGCTGAAGCTAAAGATCCAATACTTTGGCCACCAGATGCAAAGAGCCAAATGATTAGAAAAGACCATGATGCTGGCAAGATTGAAGGCAGGAGAAGGGGGTGACAGAGGATAAGATGTTTGGATGTCATCACTGACTCAATGAACATGAGTTTGAGCAAGGTCTGGGAGATGGTGAAGGACAGAGAAGTCTCACATGCTGCAGGGGTCACAAAGAGTGTGACTGAGCGACTGAACAACAATCATATAAATATTATAGTGGGAAGATGCTATAAAGGACAGGAACATCAGCTCAGTGCTTTGTGATGATTAAAATGGGTGGGATGGGAGTGGGTGGGAGAAAGGGCCAAGAGGAAGAGGATATATGTATAAATATAATTGATTCACTTCATTATACAGCAGAAAGTAACATAAATTGTAAAGCAATTATACTACAATTTTTGAAATTTTTAAAGAGAAGGCTTAATTTCTAAAAAAAAAAAAAAAATGAAGTGCTGATATGTAACAAACAGACCATCAGAAGTTGTTCTCCTCCCTACCATGTGACACAGTCTTATAGTGCCAACTGAAATCATTTTATAATTTGACCATTAGATATCAAGAGTTTGTGTAGACACACTGAAACCATACTCACAGAAAACTAGTCAATCTAATCACACTAGGACCACACCCTTGTTTAACTCAGTGAAANCTCCAAAATCACTGGAGATGGTGACTGCAGCCATGAAATTAAAAGATGCTTACTCCTTGGAGGAAAAGTTATGACCAACCTAGATAGTATATTCAAAAGCAGAGACATTACTTTGCCGACTAAGGTCCGTCTAGTCAAGGCTATGGTTTTTCCTGTGGTCATGTATGGATGTGAAAGCTAGACTGAAGAAGGCTGAGTGCTAGAGAATTGATGCTTTTGAACTGTGGTGTTGGAGAAGACTCTTGAGAATCCCTTGTTCTGCAAGGAGATCCAACTAGTCCATTCTGAAGGAGATCAACCCTGGGATTCTTTGGAAGGAATGATGTTAAAGCTGAAATTCTAGTACTTTGGCCACCTCATGTGAAGAGTTGACTCATTGGAAAAGACTCTGATGCTGGGAGGGATTGAGGGCAGGAGGAGAAGGGGACGACAGAGGATGAGATGGCTGGATGGCATCACGGACTCGATAGGTGTGAGTCTGAGTGAACTCAGGGAGATGCTGATGGACATGGAGGCCTGCGTGTTGTGATTCAATGGGGTTGCAGAGAGTCGGACACGACTGAGTGACTGAACCGAACTGAACTGAACTGTGTGACTTTTGACCACAGTGTGACAGCTCAATGAAATTACAACTAACCTCAGGATCATAGCAGCAATCAGCAAATTATACTTACTAAAATTTCCTAGATCACCATTCATGCCCTTCCGTTTTCCTATAATGAACCCCACCTTCAACTCCCATTCACTGAATTCTCAAAGTTATCATTGCTCCCACTGTTGTTTTCTTTCTTTGTTTTCAATAAATATATTTATGTTTTTAGTTGATCTAAATTTGTTTGAAAAAAATGAGCAATCTATGTTGATTAAAAATTACATAAATTTTGTTTTTGTTCTTAAAATTTTTTTTCTATATTATTGATGTGTTCATAATCAAACTTCATATTATACACTTTTTAAAAATGTCTACCTTCATTTTTATCAATTTACAGTTTTTTTTCAATTTTTGGATAGAGAAAATGTTTGCCTATGTATAGAAACATACACAGTCGCTATATAGTCATGATACATTAAATAATTTATAAATGAAAAATAACTTCTTGGGTCCTATTAATGTACTCACCTGAATTTTATTTTTCCTGATATTAATATTGATAAGTTTCATTTTTGTTTTTGATATTATTGCTATTTTGTTTTTCTCACATATGCATTTTTTATTTTATTATGTTGAATTTTTCAGTTATATTTTTAGAAAAGATGTGATTGTGATTATTATTTTTTTGTATGAGTAAATTTTAAAATACATTTATTATTTTAGTGCTATTAATAGTATTTCCAGGTATAAAATTCTAATTCACACTGCAATCTTCATATGAACTTTGACATTATTTCTGTTATGTTTTTATAATAAATAATAGATCTCCTCTTTTCTTTTAGAAGCTTCCATACTTTTTGCTCATCCTCAATTTTCAAAAATTCACCAAAATTTTTTCATCTTTGTTATTAATACTTTTCTGTACTATCAGGGAACAACTTTTATAATCTGATGACTTAAATATGTTTGCAAATTTAAATACATTTTTAGGTTAGTATTTCTGATTCTATCCTTATCTCTTGAATTTTCTTTCCCACACTAAATATTTGCCCTTTTCTGCCATGCTCTAGAGAATCACTTTTCATCAGTTCCTTACATTCCTGTTGGTGTGTGTGTGTGTCTGTGTGTGCGTATATATATATATGTAGTTGTTCAGTTACTCGGTAGTATCCATCTTTTTTAAGACCCCATGAACTGCAGCACCAGGTTTCCTTGTTCACCATCTCCCAGATGTGTGTGTGTATATAATTAAATTTAAAATGCCAAAATGTCTGTTTTATTCTTTTGTATAGATGTCAGTGTATGAAACAATATTCTATTCACTCTCTGACAATAGGAATTATCTTTATTTTTAAATGTCTTTATTGGTCTACTGATTCATTTTTCTAAAACACTAGTTCTTCCAGTAACTTTCCTTCTGTCTTGATTTTAATTCCTTCAAATTGAGAAGGTAAGGCAGGAAGGCTCAGTTCAGTTCAGTTCAGTCGCTCTGTAGTGTCTGACGCTTTGCAACCCCATGAATGGCAGCACGCCAGGCCTCCCTGTCCATCACAACTCCCGGAGTTCACTCAGACTCACATCCATCAAGTCAGTGATGTCATCCAACCATCTCATCCTCTGTCGTTCCCTTCTCCTCCTGCCCCCAATCTCTCCCATCATCAAAGTCTTTTACAATGAGTCAACTCTTCACATAAGGTGGCCAGAGTACTGGAGTTTCAGCTTCAGCATCATTCCCTCCAAAGAAATCCCATGGCTAATCTCCTTCAGAAGGGACTGGTTGGATCTCCTTGCAGTCCAAGGAACTCTCAAGAGTCTCCTCCAACACCACAGTTCAAAAGCATATTTCTGGGAGAAATATCAATAACCTCAGATATGCAGATGACACCACCCTTATGACAGAAAGTGAAGAGGAACTAAAAAGCCTCTTGATGAAAGTGAAAGTGGAGAGTGAAAAAGTTGGCTTAGAGCTCAACATGCAGAAAATTAAAATCATGGCATCTGGTTACATCAATTCATGGCAAATAGATGAGGAAACAGTGGAAACAGTGGCAGACTTTATTTTTGGGGGTTCCCAAATCACTGCAGATGATGACTACAGCCATGATATTAAAAGATGCTTACTCCTTGGAAGAAAAGTTATAACCAACCTAGACAGCATATTGAAAAGCAGAGACATTACTTTGCCAACAAAGGTCCATCTAGTCAAGTCAGGAAGGCTAGGGGTCTCCAAATGGAGGAAGAAAACAAGTGTCAGATTTTTTCCTTCTCTATACAAAATTAAAAGGAGGTTTCTTTTAAAATTCTGTTGCCATGATGACACTTGGTTCCACCTGAACTTAACTTTTCTCAAACCTTCAGCTAACCAATTAATTTTTCTTATGGAAATGTTTTTCTTAAGCTACCTTAATGAACTATGCATTTAACCTAGACTCTGTTATTCTTAAAGTCTGTTCTGCTTAAGACTCAGAGCTGATAAGGGCTCAACAAACCAGGATGTTTGACTCCCACATTGTTCTCCTATCTATGTTAATGAAACTACATATTTACTTGGAAACCTGCCTTTTTTCAAGATTCTGTCAATCATTTTATGGTCTGGAATGACTCACCTAGTACTAATGTTATCTCAAAATGCATGTTGTGGGTAAGGGACCTTGTGCCACTCTGAGTTTTGAGACATCTCCTTTCTCTAATTAACAGCTTGCTAATAGGTGTATAGTTCAGTTCAGTTCAGTCGCTCAGTTGTGTCCAACTCTTTGTGACCCCATGAATCTCAGCAAGTCAGGCCTCCCTGTCCATTACCAACTCCCGGAGTTTACTCAGATTCACACCCATTGAGTCAGTGATGTCATCCAGCCATCTCATCCTCTGTCATCCCCTTCTCCTCCTGCCCCCAATCCCTCCCAGCATCAGAGTCTTTTCCAATGAGTCAACTCTTCCCATGAGGTGGCCAAAGTACTGGAGTTTCAGCTTCAGTATCATTCCTTCCAAAGAAATCCCAGGGCTGATCTCCTTCAGAATGGACTGGTTGGATCTCCTTGCAGTCCAAGGGACTCTCAAGAGTCTTCTCCAACACCACAGTTCAAAAGCATCAATTCTTTGGTGCTCAGCTTTCTTCACAATTGAACTCTCTCATCCATACATGACCACAGGGAAAACCATAGCCTTGACGAGATGGACCTTAGTCGGCAAAGTAATGTCTTTGCTTTTGAATATACTATCTAGGTTGGCCATAACTTTTCCTCCAAGGAGTAGGCGTCTTTTAATTTCATGGCTGCAATCACCATCTGCAGTGATTTTGGAGCCCCAAAAAATAAAGTCTGCCACTGTTTCCACTGTTTCCTCATCTATTTCCTATGAAGTGATGTGATCAGATGCCATGATCTTCGTTTTCTGAATGTTGAGCTTTAAGCCAACTTTTTCACTCTCCACTTTCACTTTCATCAAGAGGCTTTTTAGTTCCTCTTCATTTTCTGCCATAAGGGTGGTGTCATCTGCAACATACTGCTAAAGGCTGGTCGGGGACACTCTTTCTGTCCCCTTCTGATATCTATATCAGAAGCTTTGTCTATCTCTTTTATACTTTAATAAAAATTTATACACAAATGCCCTGAATGATCAAACCTCATCATTGGCCCCAGATTGAATTCCTCTCCTCTAGAAGCGAAGAATCGTGGCATCTTTCATGGCTCAGCAACAACCTTTCCAAATGTTGGCTGTTTTGGCTGTGTCTGCTGTCTTTTGTACTCTCTGTGTTTAGTCACTCAGTCATATCTGAACCTTTGTGACTCTTTGGACTGTAGACCACCAGGCTTTTCTATCCATGGGATTTTTCAGGACAGAATGCTGGAGTGGGTTGCCATTTCCTTCTCCAGTGGATCTTCCCTACACAGGGATCAAATCTGCAGATCCTGTGTTTCCTGCACTGCAGGCACATCCATTACCCCCCTGAGTCATCAGAGAATCCCTTTCTTACTCTTCATTCCTATTTTATCATCCTTGTAGGGACTAGTTACCATTATGTTTGACTGACCCTGGCGGTGGTAAGGACTAGGTGCTAAGGAGTAGGTATGTTAAAAGTAGGGCAGGACTTGCCATCTTGGTATGTGGTCTCTACATCCCTAATTATTTATGGTCTAGATGGAACTGTGTATCTTACCTTGTACAAGATAAGTGCATCCTCTGCCTCCCCCATATCATCATTCTGATCATTGGTCTGGAGTTCTTTTCTGCTCTCAAATCTACTGACCATGAACTTGACCACTATAGGAACAATGACAACTGTACTAGAAGGCTTATTTTTCTGGTCCACTTTCAAAATATTTTGTGAGCCAGAAATAATTCAAAATTTTGTGTTGTTGATGACATCCTTCATTGTTTTCCAGAATATCATGTTTCATATTTTCAGGTGTTCAAGAATTTATTTTTTTACAGGAAAAATTATAGACCTAGGCATTCAATCTACATTCTTGATTCATTATAACATTTTCTTTAAGTCTTTCATGTGCTTATGAGAGGCTTTCATTATTTTTTCCCTAGGAGTGACTTTAAATATCAGCTTTTTTAGAGTTCATGTTAATTCTAAAAGTTATTTAATTTTTGAAGCATCCACTTCCATTTAAAAAAGGAGATAAAACCACAAACTTCAGAGAGTTGGGAGGAAGTTCATGTAAGTGCCATGTGAAAATAGCTAGTCATCCTGGCCTAATTTCAGCTCTTAGTAAATGTTAGTTTTCTGCCCTTACTTTTCCTTACTTTATATGGGTGTAATTCTTTAAGAGTCAAGGGTTATTGCTGTATATTTTAAGCACTGTAGCACCTAATGTAGAACAAATACTGAAAAAGGGCCAGCTGAACAAGCACACTGTGTCAAAACATAATATTCTGGAAATTGGCTGTAGGTACCGTGAACTTCAGATGTTCAAGTTGGTTTTAGAAAAGGCAGAGGAACCAGAGATCAAATTGCCAACATCTGCTGGATCATGGAAAAAAACAAGAGAGTTCCAGAAAAACAACTATTTCTCCTTTATTGACAATGCCAAAGCCTTTGACTGTGTGGACCAAAATAAACTGTGGAAAATTCTGAAAGAGATGAGAATACCAGACCACCTGACTTGCCTCTTGAGAAACTTATATGCAGGGCAGGAAGCAACAGTTAAAACAGGGCTGTTTTAACTGTTTGGAACAACAGATTGGTTCCAAATAGGAAAAGGAGTATGTCAAGGCTGTATATTGTCACCTTGCTTATTTAACTTATATGCAGAGTCCATCATGAGAAATGCTGGGGTGGAAGAAACACAAGCTGGAATCAAGATTGCCAGGAGAAATATCAATAACCTCAGATATGCAGATGACACCACCTTTATGCCAGAAAGTGAAGAGGAACTAAAAAGCCTCTTGATGAAAGTGAAAGAGGAGAGTGAAAAAGTTGGCTTAAAGCTCAACATTCAGAAAACTAAGATCATGGCATCTGGTCTCATCACTTCATGGGAATTAGTTAGGGAAACAGTGGAAACTGTGTCAGACTTTATTTTTTTGGGCTCCAAAATCACTGCATATGATGACTGCAGACATGAAATTAAAAGAGGCTTATTCCTTGGAAGGAAAGTTATGACCAACATAAACAGCTTATTAAAAAGCAGAACATTACTTTGTCAACAAAGGTCTGTTTAGTCAAGGCTATCGTTTTTCCAGCAGTCATGTATGGATGTGAGAGTTGGACTATAAAGAAAGCTGAGCACTGAAGAATTCATGTTTTTGAACTGTGGTGTTGGTGAAGACTCTTGAGAGTCCCTTGGACTGCAAAGATATCCAACCAGTCCATCCTAAAGGAGATCAGTCCTGGGTGTTCATTGAAAGGACTGATGTTGAAGTTGAAAAAAGAACCCATGTGAAAATAATAAGATTATTTTTACCCTTTTCCCTTATGAAAAGCTGTACTCATAGAAAGTTTGCAAGTTGGATGTCAGAAATTATTGTTTTTAATAGTGGCTTATTCTGGAAGTTTCTGTAATAGCTAAAGCATTTTCCTTCAAAACCAAACAATCTTTTCCAAATTGCTTTATACAGTTATGAATCCAGTAGTGCACATAATAGGAAACCTAAAGTGAATACAGGCTTTTTGAGTCTCTTAAAAGTCTAAATTTTTCTACACTTCTGTTCTATAATCAACACTGTTCCCTGTATTGTAAAGCATGTTCTTTTATTATTCATAAAATATATTAATAATGCTGCACATTTCTTTGTTGACATACTGATGGAACATGTTCCTTTAACTTGCTTTAGTGCATAAAAACCGTTTCCCAAATCTTGATGCAGCTTTGCCTTGCATTTCATCTGCCAATCACATGTTTATCCCTGGACAAATTGCTATCAATAGGATGGACTCCTGACTAATCAGGCTCCCTTCTGGGTTATTCCCCCAGGTGTCATTTCTTCTATTTCATGTGTATTAACCACAATGGTCATCCAACACTCATAATAATGTCTCATTATTATCTCTTTAAGTAATTTCTTTACCTGAAATTTGAATGCACTTCTTTTTCTTCTTTCTTAGATGTGTAGCATACATTTAAAGTAGCAGTTAATCACATTTCAGAATGTTCGGGGAATTTTTGGACACTTGTTAATTCTGAAAATCCTAAAAAAAGCAGATCACTAGTATTAACTATTTTGATTAAAAATATAAATGTGCAATTGCAAAGAATTCTTTATATTATGTTCTACCATTTCCAGTGCTAAATATGTCTTGACTCTCTTACATGGAAAAAAAAGTCCAGTTTTAGACAATAAATTCATAATAGTCAAATTTTACTGTCTTATGGAGTATAAAACTAAAATATTATCAATACCATATGGTCATTCAAAAAGACTATATAGTCATATAGTATTTTTGAGAGTAAACTTGAATTTCGTTGTATTTATGTAAGCACTGAAGTGTATTGAGTGTTGTCTGAGGTGGAGAAATGTTAAGATCTTTGGGGATTTGGTGCCTACATAAAGCATAAATCCAGTATAGTGCTTAATCTCTTGAGATTCTCAAAATAGAGTGAAGTACACAATACAGCAAGAGATTTTTGGATGCTATAATCCTCAGATTTTCTTAATCTTCTCTTACTTGTCTCCAGAAATAAAATTTCTTAATATTTTATGTGCTAGTTGTCCATAATAAAGTTGTTCTGATTTATTTTTTTTAATTATGCAACTCTCTACCCCCTACAACTGGCCAGGGAAGGAAATGGTCAAAAGAATTAAAAGAAGCTTTCCAAAAGAATAGATACAACTGAACATATATTCTTTTTGCTATGTCACTTATTTTTAAATTTTCAAGTATACTGCAATACAAACATATTGAGTTCCTACTTTGTGTGGAGTACATTGTGGGCACTGAAAAAAAGTAAATGAAGAGAATTTTGTGACTACACAAAATGATGTAATTGATGTAGTGTGAAATTTATTAATGGATTCCTGTATGATAAAAATGGAAATAACATCTTAGTTCTGCCACCAGAAGTGGGGATCCAGCAGCTAACTGATTAAAGCTAATAAAGAGGAAAGGCTGATAGAAAGAAAAGGTTGCTTTATTTTGGATGCCAGCAACTGAGGAGGGCACAATAAAGGACAGATGGGCAATATAAAGGACAGAAATGCTATGAACTTAGCAAACAGAAGCAGAGGATATTAAGAAAGGTGGCAAGAATACACAGAAGAACTATACAAAAAATATCTTCATGACCCAGATAATCACGATGGTGTGATCATTCACCTACAGCCAGACATCCTGGAATTTGAAGTCAAGTGGGCCTTAAGAAGCATCACTGTGAACAAAGCTAGTGGAGGTGATGGAATTCCAGTTGAGATATTTCAAATCCTAAAAGATGATGCTGTGAAAGTCCTGCACTCATATGTCAGCTAATTTGGAAAATTCAGCAGTGGTCACAGGACTGGAGAAGGTCAGTTTTTATTCCAATCCCAAAGAAAGGCAATGCTAAAGAATGGTCAATTGCATTCATCTCACATGCTAGCAAAGTCTTGCTCAAAATTCTCTAATCCAGGCTCCAAAAATATGTGTACTGTGAACTTCCAGATGTTCAAGCTGGATTTAGAAAAGGCAGAGGAGCCAGCGATCAAATTATCAACATCCTTCGGATCATCAAAAAAGAGAGAATTCCAGAAAAATGTCTACTTTTGCTTTATTGAGTATGCCAAAGCCTTTGATTTTGTGGATTGCAACCAACTGTGGAAAATTTTTCAAGAGATTTGAATACCATACCACCTGACCTGCCTCCTGAGAAATCTGTATGAAGGTCAAGAAGCAACACTTAGAACTGGACATGTAACAACATACTGGTTCCAAATTGAAAAAGGAGTATGTCAAGACTGTATACTGTCACCCTACTTATTTAACTTATACGCAGAGTACATCATGAGAAATGCTGGACTGGATGAAGCATCAGCTGGAGTCAAGATTGCTGTGAGAAATATCAATAATCTCAGATATGCAGATGACCCCACACTTACAGCAGAAAGAGAAGAACTAAAGAGCATCTTGATGAAAGTGAAAGAGGAGAGTGAAAAATTGGCTTAAAACTCAACATTCAGAAAACTAAGATTAAGGCATCTGGTCCCATCAATTCGTGGCAAATAGATAGGGAAACAGTGACAGACTTTATCTTAGGGGGCTCCAAAATCACTGCAGATGGTGACTGAGCCATGAAATGAAAAAAACAAAAACAAAAACGTTTGCTCCTTGGAGGGAAAGTTATGACCAACTAGACAGCATATTCAAAAGCAGAGACATTACTTTGCCAACAAAGGTCCGTCTAATCAAAGCTATAGTTTTTCCAGTAGTAAAAATGTATGCATGTGAGAACTGGACTATAAAGAAGCTAAGAGCCAAAAAATTGGTGCTTTTGAACTGTGGTGTTGGAGAAGACTCTTGAGAGTCCCTTGGACTGCAAGGAGATCCAACCAGTCCATCCTAAAGGAGATCAGTCCTCGGTGTTCATTGCAAGGACTGATGCTGAATCTGAAACTCCGATACTTTGTTCATCTGATGTGAAGAACTGACTCGTCTGAAAAGACCCTGATGCTGGGACAGGTTGAAGGGGGGAGGAGAAGGGAACAACAGAGGATCAGATGGTTGGATGACATCATCCAACTTGATGGACATGAGTTTGGGTAAACTCCGGGAGTTGGTGATGGACAGGGAGGCCTGGCATGCTGCAGTCCATGGGGTCTCAAAGCGTCAGAATTGACTGAGTGACTGAATTGAACTGAACTGGGGAGGAGGCAGACTGCAATTTGAAGGAGAACACCATGCACTGATTACCAGCGGTCCAGAGTTTTTATAGGTGAAGAGAGGGGCTACATGCAGAAACAGCACAGTCAGCTCTGACAGTCTTCTGGAGACTGATCATTTCTCTGATCAAACTTATTCTTTGGTTAAAATTTTCCTACAGTCAAAAGTCATGTGGAAGACATGGGCAGGGATGGAGGGAGAATGACCACAGAGTCCACTCCATCTCAGTATAAGATTAAGAGTGTTGACTCTAGGAGTAGAATTGTTTGATCATTAGATGTGCATACCTTCAACTTCAAAGCTTTCAGCAATCTTTGTAACAGTTTACATCTTAAAAGCAAAAGAATAAAATCAGTAATAAATGTTTTAACTTACCTATCAATTGTAGAAAATAGATTTCAAATATGTTTCTAAGTCAAGAAGTTAAAAATACTAATTATTAAAACCTCACCATAAATACAATTATGCAGAAAAGAAAACCATAGAAGATAGTATTTAGAAAAGCAAATAATTCAATCAAAGCCTGACCTCCTAATTACACTCTGCTGCTAGTTATCCTGGGCTTATTTCTATTCTAAAAGCACTTCAAACACATCCCTGCCTCTGTGTCTAAATGGATCATGGCGTCTAGAACCAACCTACCCTGATTGATTAATAACAGTGATTGCCTAGAACATTGCTTAGGATTCATTTAAACACACAACAAATGTTGGCTGAATCACAGCCTGCAGTGTAGTCATAAGGTTAAGAGTATATGTTATGGGTTCAGATGACGTGAGCTCAAATCCTACCCTTGTGGCAAGTAAATGTCTCTGAATTTCATTTTTTTTTTTTTTTTTTACCAGTAGAGCTGGGATACATAATAATACCTATCACACAGGGTTGTTGTTAAAACCAAATCAGATACTACCCATAAAATATTAAGAATAATCCATGCCATATAAGGGAAGCACTCAATATATTTAAAATTGTTACTTTTGTTGTTGTTGTATGTACTTATGTTGTATGGCTTTCCTGGTAGCTCAGCTGGTAAAGAATCTGCCTACAATGCAAGAGATTTTGATTCAATTTCTGGGTTAGGAAATCTGCTAAATGATAGGCTACCCACTCCAATATTCTTGGGCTTCCCTGGTGGCTCAGCTAGCAAAGAATCTTTCTGCAATGCGGGAGACCTGGATTCAATCCCTGGGTTGGGAAGATTCCCTGGAGAAGAGAATGGCTACCGACTCCAGTATTCTGGCCTGGAGAATTTCATGGACTCTATAGTGCATGGGGTTGCAAAGAATTGGACATGATTGAGCAATTTTCACTTTCACTGTAGCCATTGTTATTGGGTTGGCTGAAATGTTTCTTCAGTTTTTAAGTAAAAATAAAAGACACACTTCATTTTCACCAAGAACTTCATCAAACAATGTATTCACCATTTTGTTCTACTACCTTTTTTCAAGGAACTCATATTCCAAACTTTTTTTTTTTTATCTTTTTGAGCAGAGAACTGTCCCAAGTGCCTTTTACAGTCTTCTGGGGAATCAAAAATTTTTCCATTAAGAGAATTTTGCATAGGTCAAAATAATGGAAATCCAAAGGACAATGTCTGGTGAATATAGTAGCTGAAGCAGAACTTAGTCAAGCTGTAACTGCTTTTGTCTGGTCATCAAAGAAACATCATTATCCTGATGGAAGATTACATGTTTTCTGTTGACTAATTCCAGACACTTTTTCTTGAGTACTGCTTTTCAGGTGGCCTAATTGTGAGCAGCTCTTGGAATTAATTGTGTGGTTTTCTGGAAAGAACTCATAATAGAGAACTCCCTTCCAATCCCAGCATACATACAACATTATCTGTTGTGGATGAAGACTGGCTTTTGATGTGGTTGTTGGTGGTTTATTTCACTTGTCCCTTGATCTCATCTACTCTACATTATTGTACAGTATCTATGTTTTATCACCAATCATAATTTGTTTTAAAAACAGAACATTTTTTTACATTTAAGTAGAAAATTGAATGCAGAAAGATGGTCAAGAAGGTTTGTTTTTCTTTCTTTCTTTCTTTCTTTCTTTCTTTTTTGTTTAACTTATATCAAACCCAAACATCACAGCAATTAATGTAACCAAGCTGGTATAAATGATTTTAAAATCTTGGTTTGGATATTTTGAGTATGTCAGCTATCTCCCATGTGGTATAACCTTGATGGTTCTCAATTGATATCTCGATTTGATTGCTATCAACTTTAACTGGTCTACCCAAATGTGGAACATCATTCAGCAAGAAATCTCAAGCACAGAGCTTTGCAAACCACTTTTCACACATTCGATCTGTCACAGGACCTTCTCCATATACTACACAAATCTCTTTTTGTGTTTCAGTTGCACTTTTACCTTTCTTGAAATAATAAAGCATATATGCCAAAATGGTTCTTTTTTCCTCCATCTTTAATATTAAAATGGCTATCAGAATTTCACCAATTTTGTTTTTTTTAAAGGCATGCTGATATTACACCTATCACAGTACAATCTTAAAAATTTCTTTTAAATGAAGTTAAAGACAACTAACCACTACAAAAGCTATCCTATAGAAAAAAAAAAAAAAAACAGGATTTTTGGCCCTTCCTTGCTTTACAATTATCTGATTCTTTCTTACCTTCTAGATCTGAGCTCAGATGTAGTTGCCTGAAGATCAAAATAAATGTATTTTCATTGTTGCAGCAAATACAGTTTCTGGGTGAGTACTAATAAACACAATAATAACTTGTCAAAAGAAAATAATTTGAAAATATTTTACTTCCTTTAAAACTGCTGTTTCATTTTGTATAATATGTGAGTGAATAGTCAGAATCTTGGTGGTTTTTAACACTGTAACTTGCCTTGCTGATAATCTGACTAAATATCAATAAATATCAAACATCAACATCTGTTTTGTCTCACAAAGACACTTTATTTTAATATATGATTCATTCCCTTGTCATTTTATGTTATGCAAAATTATCATTTTATTAGTTTACCCATTTGTGGTTTGTCTTTTTCTTAGTATATGAGATCAGAGAGGCAGAAATTTCATTATTTTTTTTTATCATTTGATCTTCTTTTCCTCTAAAGGGTCTGACATAGGCACTTAGATTCCCACATTTAATTTATAGAATAATTAATTGGAGGGCTGTGAGAGTTCACATATATCCCATACCTAGTTTCCCCTATTGATAATATTTTGCATGATTCATTTGTTGAAACTAATGAACTGATGTTGATATACTATAATTACTCAAATTTCCTCAGTTTTGGTGCAATGTCCTTTTTCTGTTTCAGGATCTCATTTAAGACATCATATTGCGTTAGTAGTTATGTTACTTTAGACTCCTGTGGCCTGTGAAAGTTTCTCAGACATTCCTTGTTTCTCATGATATTGATGATTTTGAGGAGGTTTGTTCAAGTGTTTTGCAGAGTACTGCTCAATTGGAATTTGTTTGATGTTTTTCTTTTTTAATATATCTTTTATTAAGCATAGTTGATTTGCAATGTTATGTTAGTTTATGGTATATAGCAAAGTGATTCAGCTACATATATACGCATGTACATATATATATATGTGTATATATATATAAATAAATTATTTTCATTATGGTTTACTAAAAGATATTTTATATAGTTGTCTTTGCTAGACAGTAGGACCTTGTTGTTTATACACTCTATATATAGTAGTTTGCATCAGCTAATCCCAAACTCCTGATCCATACCTCCTCTATCTCTCTCCTATTGATAATCACAAGTCTGTTTCCTATGTCTGTTAGTCTATTTTCATTTCATAATATGTTCATTCATATTGTATTTTATATTTCTTATATAAGTGATATAATATAGTATTTTTCTTTAACTTTCTGACTTCACTTAGTATGATACTCTATAGACCCATCCATGTTTGCTGCAAATGGCATTGTTTCATTCTCTTTTATGACTGAGTAGTATTGCATTGTGTGTTTGTGTGGTAAGTGTGTGTGCGTGTGTGTGTGCGTGCATAGCATCTTCTTTATCTGTTCATTTGTTGATGGGCCTTTAGGTTGCTTCCATGTTTTGGCTACAGTATACAGTGCTGCTATGAATATTGGAGTGCATGTATCTTAAATTAGAGTTTTGTCTGGAGGTATGTCTGAGAGTGGGGTCATCGCATCACTGCTTGGTGTTTTTTCCATTATTAGACTGGAGCTATACTGGCTTCCCTGATATCTCAGTTGGTAAAGAAACCACCTGCAATGCAGGAGACCCCAGTTAGATTCCTGGATCAGGAAGATCCACCTGAAGAATTCCATGGACTGTATAGTCCATGGGGTAGAAAGAATTGGAAATGACTGAGCGACTTTCACTTCATTTTATGAGTTTTGGAGTTTGAGCAAATTCTGGGAGATGGTGAAGGACAGAGAGGCCTGGTGTGCTGCAGTCCATGGGGGTCACAAAGAATCAGACATGAATGAACGACTGAACAACAACAACAACAACAAATGGGTTTTGGAGAGGAAGACCACAAAGTAAAGTGTCATTTTCTTATAGCATATCATGTTAATATTAGCTATTATATTATTTTTCATCACATTGCTGAGATAGTGTGGAAAAAACAACAACAACAACAACTTTTTTAAAATTAATTTTTATTTTTTAGTTTGTTTTGCTTTACAATACTGTATTCGTTTTGCTACACATCGACATGAATCAGCCATGAGTGTACATAAACTCCCAATCCCGACCCCCACCTCCCCCCTCCCGCCCCACACCCTCTCTCTGGATTATCCCCGTGCATCAGTCCCAAGCATCCTGCATCCTGCATCAAACCTGGACTGGCGATTCGTTTCACTTATGATATCACACATGTTACACTGCCACTCTGCCAACCCATCCCACCCTCTCCCTCTCCTACAGAGTCCAAAAGGCCGTTCTATACATCTGTGTCTCTTTTGCTGTCTTGTATACAGGTTTATCATTACCATCATTCTAAATTCCATATATATGTGTAAGTATACTGTATTGGTGTTTTTCTTTCTGGCTTACTTCACTCTGTATAATCGGCTCCAGCGTCATCCACCTCATTATAACTGATTCAAATGTATTCTTTTTAATAGCTGAGTAATACTCCATTGTGTATATGTACCACAGCTTTCTTATCCATTCATCTGCTGATGGACATCTAGGTTGCTTCCATGTCCTGGCTATTATAAACAGTGCCGCAGTGAACATTGGGGTACATGTGTCTCTTTCAAATCTGGTTTCCTTGGTGTGTATGCCCAGCAGTGGGATCGCTGGATCATAAGGCAGTTCTATTTGCAATTTTTTAAGGAATCTCCACACTGTTTTCCATAGTGGCTGTACTAATTTGCATTCCCACCAACAATGTAAGAGGGTTCCCTTTTCTCCACACCCTCTCCAGCATTTATTGCTTGTTGACTTTAAAATGGAATCAAAAAGCCCAAAAGGAAGAAGTCCCACACATGCATCATCAGTAGCTTACAGACTCCAACAAGAAGGAAGATTTTCTTCAGATCCAGCCACAACATGCTGCCCATTGTTTGGAGCCAGTAAAGAATCACCAAAGTCCTCCCAAGTTCCCTGCTTTCTCCTGGAAAAGCCAGCCCCATCCCCCTTTCTCCAGACTTGCCTATCTTTGCCATAGTTTGCTTGTCCCAAATTACAATTTCCTGCTACTTTAAAAAAGAATTAGTCATTTTAGTAGTGACATCAATTTTTTAAATAGGTTAACTATGTTTGACAGATTTCTTCACTATAGACTTACTCTTTTTATCTCCTTTCTGTATGATTTTCTTTTAAATAAAGTCACAGTGCAGTGCCCACACTTGAGTGGGGAGATATGCTCTATCTTTTCTCAGTTCAGTTTAGTCTCTCAGTCATGTCTGACTCTGAGACCCCATGGACTGCAGCAGACCAGACTTTCCTGTCTATCACCAACACCCAGAGCCTACTCAGACTCATGTCCATCACATCAATGATACCATTGAATCATCTCATCCTCAGTTGTCCCCATCTCCTCCTGCCTTCAATCTTTCCCAGCATCAGGTTCTTTTCAAATGAGTCAGCTCTTTGCATCAGGTGGCCAAAGTATTGGAGTTTCAGCTTCAGCATCAGTTCTCCCAATGAATATTCAGGACTGATGTCTTTTAGAATGTACTGGTTGGATCTCCCTGCAGTCCAAGGGACTTTCAAGAGTCTTCTCCAACACCACAGTTCAAAAGCATCAATTCTTTGGCTGTCAACTTTCTTTATAGTCCAGCTCTCATATCCATACATGACTACTGGAAAAACCATAGCTTTGACTACACAGACCTTTGTTGACAAAGTAATGTATCTGTTTTTTAACAGGCTATCCAGGTTGGTCATAACTTTTCTTCCAAGGAGCAAGCATCTTTTAATTTCATGGCTTCAGTAACCATATGCAGTGATTTTGGAGTCCTCAAAATAAGTCACTGTTTTCACTATTTCCCCATCTATTTGCCATGAAGTGATGGGACCAGATGCCATGATCTTCGTTTTCTGAATGTTGAATTTGAAGCCAACTTTTTCATTCTCCTCTTTCACTTTCATCAGGAGGCTCTTTAGTTCTTCTTCACATTCTACCATAAGGATTGTGTCATCTGTATGTCTGAGATTATTGATATTTCTCCTGGCAATCTTGACTCCAGCTTGTGCTTCATCTAGTCCAGCATTTCTCATGATATACTCTACATATAAGTTAAATAAGCAGGGTGACAATATGTAGCCTTGAGATACTCCTTTCCCGATTTGGAATCAGTCTGTTGTTCCATGTGCATTCTAA
>SJXQ01002413.1:30359-70157 GCA_006408695.1 Aepyceros melampus | reverse complement strand
TTTTTTTTTTTTTTTTTTTTTTTGTGATTCACACAGTCAAAGACTTCGGCATAATCAGTAAAGCAGAAGTAGATGACATTCTGGAACTCTCTTCTTTTTCCCATAATCCAACAAATGTTGGCAATTTGATCTCTAGTTCCCCTGCCTTTTCTAGATCCAGATTGAACTTCTGCAAAATGAATGGTTTATGTACTGTTGAAGCCTGACTTGGAGAATTTTGAGCATTACTTTATTAGCATGTGAAATGAGGGCAATAGCATGTTAGCATAAGCAACTTTTAGCATTGCCTTTCTTTGGGTTTGCAATGAAAACTGATCTTTTCCAGTCCTGTGGGCACTGCTGAGTTTTCCAAATTTGCTGGCATATTGAGTGCAGCCGTTTCACAGCATCATCTTTTAGGATTTGAAATAGCTCACCTGGAATTCCATCACCTCTACTAGCTTTGTTCGCAGTTATGCATTCTAAGGCCCACTTGACTTTGCATTCCAGATGTCTGGCTCTATGTGAGTGATCATACCATTATGATTATCTGGGTTGTGAAGATCTTTTTTGTATAGTTCTTATGTGTATTCTTGCCACCTCTTAATATCTTCTGCTTCTGTTATTTCCATACAATTTCTGTCCTTTATTTTGCTCATCTTTGCATGAAAATTTCCCTTGGTGTCTCTAATTTTCTTGAAGAGATCTCTAGTCTTTTGCATTCTATTGTTTTCCTCTTTTACTTTACAATGATTACCGAGGAAGGCTTTCTTATCTCTCCTTGCTATTCTTTGGAATTCTACATTCAAATGTATTTATCTTTCCTTTTCTCCTTTTCCTTTCACTTCTCTTCTTTTCATAGCTATTTGTAAGGCCTCCTCAGATAACCATTTTGCCTTTCTACATTTCTTTTTCTTGGGGATGTTCTTGATTGCTGCCTCCTGTACAATGTCACAAACTACTGTCCATAGTTTTTCAGAGACTCTATAGGATCTAATCTTAGGAATCTATTTCTCACTTCCACTACAAAGCTGCAAAGGATTGATTTAGGTCATACCTTAATGATATAATGGTTTTCCCTACTTTCTTCAATTTGTGTTGAAATTTGGCAATAAGGAGTTCATGATTTGAGCCACAATCAGCTTCTTATCTTGCTTTTTCTGACTGTAGAGAGCTTCTCCATCTTTGACTGCAAAGAATATACTCAATCTGATTTCCATATTAACCATCTGGTGATGTCCATGTGCAGAGTCTTCCCCTGTACTGTTGGAAGAGGGTGTTTACTATGACCAGTGTGTTCTCTTGGCAAAACTCTATTAGCTTTTGCCCTGATTCTTTCTGTACTCCAAGGCCGAATTTGCCTGTTACTCCAGGTGTTTCTCGATTTCCTTCTTTTGCATTCCACTCCCCTATAATGAAAAGGACAACTTTTTGGGGTGTTATTTCTAGAAGGTCTTGTAGATGTTTATATAACTGTTAAACTTCAGCTTCTTTGGCATAATTGTTCAGGGCATAGACTTGGATTACTATGATATTGAATGGTTTGCCTTGGAAACGAATAGAGATCATTCTGTCTTTTTTGAGATTGTATCTAAGTACTGTATTTTGGACTCTTGTTAACTATGATGAGTACTCCATTTCTTCTAAGGGATTCTTGCCCACAGTAGTAGATATTTTGGTCATCTGAGTTAAATATCCCAATTCCAGTCCATTTTAGTTTGCTGATTCTTAAAATGTCAGTGTTCACTTTTGCCACCTACTGTTTGACCACTTCCAATTTGCCTTGTTCATGGATCTAATATTCCAGGTTCCTATGCAATATTGTTCTTTACAGTATAGGACTTTACTTCCATGACCAGTCACATCCACAACTGGGTGTTCTTTTGCTTTGGCTCCTTCTCTTTAATTAAAATATAATTCATTCACACAATTATGTTAGTTTAGGTATAAAACATAGTGGTTCATATTCTGATAGATTATACTTCATAAATTATTACAAATATTGGCTATATTACTTATCCTTACAACAAATCCATTTTATATATTTATTTTATACATAGTTGTTGTATCTCTTAGTCCCATAACACTATCTCACCCCCTCTCAGCTTCAAATGTATCTTTAGTAACCATTAGTTTGTCCTCTGTATCTATGAATCCATTTCTCTTTTGTTGTATATGTTCATTTGCATTACTTTTTAGATTTTTCATATAATGATATCATATAGCATTTGTATTTCTCAGTCTGGCTTATTTTACCTAGCATAGTACCCTACAGGTCCATTCAAACTGTTGCAAATGGCAGAATTTCACTCTTTTTTATGGTTCAGTAGAATTCTGTTATATATGGAATATATTTGAGTGTGTTTCCCTGGTAGCTCGGCAAGTGAGGTATCCACATGAAATGCAGGAGAACCCAGTTTGATTCCTGGGTTGGGAAGATCTTCTGGAGAAGGGCATTGCAATCCACTCCAGTATTCTTGCCTGGAGATTCCCCATGGGCAGAGGAGCCAGCAGACTATAGTCCATGGCATCACAAAGAGTCAGACACAACTGAGTGATGAAGCACAGCACAACACATATTTAAGCAAGAAGAAGAAATAATCAATGAACTGAATATAGGATAATTGAAGTTACTGAGTTTGGAGAACAGAGAGAGAAGAAAAATGAGCACAATATAAAGGATCCATCATTGTTATGAAGCAGACCAATATGCGATGTGAATCCCAAAATGACGAGAGAAAGAAAAAGAAGCAGAGAGAGCATTTGAAAAAACAATGGCTAGAAAGTCCCAAAGTTAATGAAAGGTATGAATCTGTAAATCCAAGAAATTCAGTGAATTTTCATTAAGATAAGCTCCCAGAGACCTCCAATCAATCAAATTCTAATCAAACTGGTTAAAAACAAAGAGAAAGAAAAAATCTTGAAAACAGTATGAGAAAATTAACTTGTTATATACAAGAGTTCCACAATCTGGTTACTACCAATAGCTGATTTTTTATCAAAAAACTTGAGTATCCAAGACAAAAGAATTGACATATTCAAAGTACTGAAAGAAAAGGAAAGTTAACTTAAATTTCCATATCCTGCAAAATGTCCTTTAAAATAAAGAAGAAATGAAGACATAAATATAATGAAGACATAAATATAAAATATGAGACAGTTGATAATCGTTGCACCTAACCTATAGTTTAGTTCAGTTCAGTCACTCAGTCGTGTCCGACTCTTTGTGACCCCCTGAATCGCAGCACGCCAGGCCTCCCTGTCCATCACCAACTCCTGGAGTTCACCCAGACCCACGACCATGGAGTCAGTGATGCCATCCAGCCATCTCATCCTCTGTCGTCCCCTTCTCCTCCTGCCCCCAATTCCTCCCAGCATCAGAGTCAACTCTTCGCATGAGGTGGCCAAAGTACTGGAGTTTCAGCTTTAGCATCATTCCTTCCAAAGAAATCACAGGGTTGATCTCCTTCAGAATGGACTGATTGGATCTCCTTGCAGTCCAAGGGACTCTCAAGAGTCTTCTCCAACACCACAGTTCAAAAGCATCAATTCTTCGGTGCTCAGCCTTCTTCACAGTCCAACTCTCATATCCATACATGACTACTGGAAAAAACCATAGCCTTGACTAGACCTATAACAAATACTGAAAATTGTCCTTCAGTTTGACAAAAAGAACACTAGAATGTAATTCAAAACCATATGAAGAAATAGGTATCCTGATAAATATATGAGCAATGTAAAAGCCAGCTCTATTATAATTTTAATATTTAATTCCATTTGAAAAATTTGCACAGACTTTAAAAGACAAATGCAAAAATATAATTTACATTGTTAGGCACACAATGCATAAAGTTGTTTGTGTTATGACTAATGTAGAGATGGAAGAGTGATATAGGAGTCAAATTATCATATGTGGTTGATGTTAATTTTATGTCAATTAATATTAAATTGTTATATCTTTAGAATGTTATATGTAATCCCCATGGTAACCACACAAATATACAAAGTTTGCAGTATATACAAAAAAGAAAGTGAGAAATGAACCAAACTTTATGAACTAAAAAGTTAGCTAAATAAAAAATAAGCATTGATGGAGAACTGAGGGACAGAAGTTCAAGACATACAGAAAAATAATAGAAGTAATATCAGAATTGCTTTGTGTTGTTGTTTAGTTGCTAAGTTTTGTCCAACATTTTGTGACCCCATAAACTACAGCACACCAGTCTTCCCTGTTCTTCACTATCTCCTGGAGTTTGCTCAAATTCATGCCCATTGAGTCTGTATAAATGCATTAAAGTCTCTTGGCAAAAAGCAGAGACTGACATGGTGGATGAAAAATCATGATCCAGTATATGTCCTCTTAGATCTAAAGATATTAATAGATTGAAAGTGAAATGCCAGAAAAAGAATTCTATGTGATTAATAACAAAAAGCTAGCATGATTGGACTAATATCAGACAAAATATGCTTACATGAAATAGATTGGAGAGAAAAATTGTCGTTATTGCTCCAGACTAGTCTAGCTGCCAGTTACCAGCTATCAGATTTGCTTGGTTGGTGTCATGTGTAGATGAAATTCTCACCTGATCCCTACTCATTTTACTAACCCATAGATTCATGAGATATATTTATACTAATAAGTTATTTTTAAGTTGCTTAATTGTGAGGTGTTTGTGTGCCCAGCCTCTCAGTCATGTCCAACAATTTGCGACCCCATGGACTATAGCGCACCAGATTCCTCTGTCCTTGGAATTTTCCAGGCAAGAATGCTGAAGTGGGTTGCTATTTCCTATTCCAGGGGATCTTCCCAACTCATGGATCAAACCCCTGTCTCTTATGTCTCCTACATTGGCAGGCAGATTCTTTACCACTTGCATCCACCTGGGAAAAGTCCAGTTATGAGACAACTTGATCAATTGTTCAGAACAGTTCATATTTTATAGTAAACAAAGTATTAAACATTAAGTAGTTTCTTAAGGCTATCCAGCCAACCAGTAGCCAAATATACTTGAAACCTCCTCTTCTATTAATAGCTCCAAATTTTGTGCACTTTTTACACTTTGCTGCATCTACACTGAATGTTCAGATGCCTAAATTATATAGCAAATAGTGGAAATAAAAGGGTATTCTATGAAAAATTCTGGGTATAATCATAGATACTGTTCCCAGATTTAGCAAGTGTAAATACAGGATATACCATTAAGTTTAAATTGCAGATAAGCTATGTATATTTGGCATAGATTGATACTTACTTATACTAAAAATAATAGTTATTTTTCTGATTAAAACTTAAAAGAGTAGCCTGCATTTAGCTACCAAACTTAGATATAAATATAAAATAACTTGTAAAATTTTGGAAAGAATCATTGACTTCTGAAACTCAATTATCTAATCTATAAAATAAGATCAATATCATTTATAGGAGGATTTAGAAGATAAAGTGGCATAGTCATTGCATGAATTCTCAGTTTTATGTCTGTCATACCTTAGATTCTCTGGAAATGTTAGCTGGACTTTAAATAGTCCCATTCTGATTCTGTATCTTAATATCTTTGGAGTATATTATGCTTTGCTTTCTCTTCATTTTATTCCATGATTACTCAATTCAGAAATAAGCAATTATATTTTTAAGGGTTTGTTAAAAGCTTACACTGTGTTTGATAAAATTATGTTGAATAGTGTAAGTATATTCATATAAGTGTATATTCAACTTTATGTAATATTATCTAATGCTATTTAATTTTAACTTTTTGAGCTATTTGTTAACCATGTCAATATTCTGATGTGAGAAAAACAGAGTTTCATTGAACACAAATTCTTGATAAAACTCTATAGGTAATAAAAACACTTTGAGAAAGAAATGTAAGAAAAAGTATCTTTTGAAATCTCTGCAATATTCAAATACATAACAAATACCCATCTTTCACAATGTTGCTTCCTATTTGGAAAAATCACCTGTTTCTTCCTAAAAGAATCCCTTTAAATGCAAACTTTAGGATTTCTGTACCAAAAAGTATTTTCCAATTGTATTCCATTCCGAGACATAATAGGTGAAAACTCACACATTCATAAAAGTCACCTAAAATAAATTGTCTCTTATGGATAAAACAGGCTGAAACATTCAGTGCTATCTTTCAATAAGAAAACCAACCATTGAACCAAATATATTTCCTGGCCACATAGACATTTGTACAATAAAGTTATTTTTAAGGCACAAGTCGAGACTTTCTTTGCTCACCCAGAATGATAACCAGGATATCTCACTTAATCATGGGCTTTTGAAGATCCATCTATAGACATTTAATAAACTACCAACAAGAGTTATATAGTAGTGTTCAACAATATATAAAATCAGAGCTTTAGACTTGAAAGGAATTGGAAATAGTATCTAGTTCAGAAACTTCTTTTTATAGAGAATAAAATTGAAACACATAGGAGTTGAAAGAAACATGGTCACAGCATTTTATTTGTGCCAAAGCAAGTCAACTTACTGAATATTTGTTGATAATTTCTACATGATTAGTCCAGTGTTGGTGGTTTGGTTTCCTAACACCTTCTAAGAAGCTTATAATTTACTCAATGTACATGCCATAAACTATTATGTAAAATGAGTAGCATTTGATTATAAGCTTATTGGATTAGTTTTACATATTGTCTCTATATTGCTTTCATTCGCTGATGACTCAGACAGTAAAGAATCAGCCTGCAATGTGGGAGATCTGGGTTCAACCCTGGATGGAGAAGATCCCCTGGAGAAGGGAATAGTCACTCCAGTATTCTTTCCTGGAGAATCCCACAGTTATAGGAGCCTGGAGGGCTACAGTCCATGGGGTTGCAAAGAGTCAATACACCTGAGTGACTAACACTTTCACTTTAGTGGAATAGTTTCACATATTGTTTATATATCAGTGCCTCTGAAACACATAACTTCAGAACATCTTTACAAGTTCCAGACACATAAACCTTACTCTGAATTTAACATGTCCACCATAATGTGCCACTTATATTTCCAACTAAGTATGTTCAAAATTCAACTCAAACTTACACTTATGTTTAACTTTTTCACTGAAAACACACACCTCTGAGTTCTCTTGACTTTCTTTTCCCAGGTCACTTGGACATAAAACATAATAAATTAGGTTTAAATAAAATCACATTTTAATCCTAGGCTTGGTATACAAGATGATAATATCTTTAATATTTATTTATTTATTGGGGAGCTGTGCCAGGTCTCAGTTGTGGCATGCAAAATCTTTTAGTTGTGGCATGTAAGATCTAGTTCCCCAACCAGAAATTGAACTTGAGCCTCCTGAAGTAAGAATCTCTGGACCACTAGGGAAGTCTCAAAATGATAACGTTTTATTAGAGGAGGGACCACAGATCTTGTCAGTCAGTTCATGAAAATAATCTGTATTATGTGCCGTATGCTAAGTTGTTGTTCTTGTTCAGTCACTGAGTAGAGTGTCCAGCTCTTTGCAACCCCATGGACTGCAACATGTAGGCTTCCCAGTCCTTCACTATTTCCTGGAATTTACTCAAACTCATGTCCATTGATAAGTATTATGCTCCAAATTTTGTACACTGGCTATAACAAGTGTATGTTTAGGATAAAATTATTTAATTTCTCTGAATTGTTAATATTATTTTTAAATTTAACTTGCTTATATATATGGTTGTGTGTACATGGAGATGAAAGATGAGATTATTATATAATTAATTGTCTTAAATGTTATCCTTTTGAGAGTAAGAGCAAGAACTTTTTTTTCTTTTTAATGAAACACACTGGTGCAATAGACACTGCTAGTGCTTTTAATTAGAGAAGATGGTTATAAAGTTCCTGGCACTTGAGTAACTGTTTGAACTCCTATCCCATCCACCCACATGATTTATGAAGCAGTATAGACAATGATTCATACTTCCTTCTTTGAATATTTGTAATGTGTAAAATTATAGGATTCATCTTTTGGGCAGTTGCTCTAATTTAGCAAAATACAAAAAGAAAGAAAGAAAGAAAGAAAACACTGTGACTTTCCAAGACAGTTTGTTCAAGACATTAATAACTTAATATAAATGAGTTTATAAAAAGAGCACTTAGAAAATCTCCATAGAAATGGAGCATAAAATGAAGAACATGTGTTTTGAGCAAGCAGGGAGAAAAATGGGGAAGCTGAAGAATTAAGAGAGTTTAAGACTCTGTGTGCATCTGTGGAGAGATGCATGGAGCAACTTAATGTGTTGGAGCCTAAAATGGGGTTCAGAACTCTGTCAAGGCTTTATTGAAAGAATAGGATGCAGACTGACCCTTTTCAGTTAACTTAATACATTGTAATATATATAAATATTTGTCTGTTTTCCGTGTCTAAGAGTATTTCTATTTTGTAAATAAGTCTATTTGCATCAGTTTTTGTGGTTCCACATATAAGTGATATCCTATATTTGTCTTTTTCTGTCTGGCTTACTTCACTTTTTATGACAGTTTCTAGGTTCATCCATGTTGCTGCAGATGGCATTATTTCATTCTTTTTTATGTCTGAGTAGTGTCTCATTGTATATATGCATCGTATCTGCTTTATCCCACTCATCTGTTTATGGACACTTAGGGTGCTTCTGTGTCTTGACCACTGTAAACAGTGTGGCAATAAACATTGTGGTGCATGTATCTTTTCAGATTAGAATTTTCTCCAGATATATGCCCATGAGTGGGCTCACTGGATCATAAATTTTCTCTATTTTTAAATTTATCAGAAACCCTCATACTGTTCTCCATAGTGGTTACCAAAGGGAAAAGGGGATAGAAAATCATGTTTTGGGGATTAAAATATACATATCACCATATATAAAATAGATAAACAACAAGCACCTACTATATACCACAGGGAACTATACTGAGTATCTTGTAATAACTTTTAATGGAAAAGAATCTAAAAAGGATAAATAAATACATGTATATTCAATTATACACATACACATAGCAGTCACTTTGCTGTACACAAGAAAATAACACAAAATTGTTAATAAACTACATTTTCAATAAAAATTTAGATAAATAAATATTGGCTCTGGCTTTTAGTATTGTATTATTGGATGTGACATTTTAGAGCTAATATTATGTCCTTGGTTTTCCCTAGTGGCTCAGACAGCAAGGAATCTGCCTGCAATGCAGGAGACCTGAGTTGAATCCCTGTGTAGAGAAGATCCCATGGAGATGGGAATGACTACTACTCCACTATTCTGGCCTGGAGAATTCAATGGACTCAGGAGCCTGGCAGACTATAGTCCATGAGGCTACAAAGAGTAGGAGATGATTGAAGAACTGAGCATCAGGGAACTAACATTGGTTGAACATTCACTCTGTAAGTAACAGTTCTCATAGCTTTATGTTGTTATTGTTCAGTCCCCCAGTTATGTCTGATTCTTGGCAAGTGTATGAACTGCAGCATGCCAGGCATCCCTGTCTGTCACCATTTCTTGGAGTTTGCCCAAGTTCATGTCCATCACTCCAGTGATGCCAGAGTTTTATACACATTATTTAACTGAATCTTCAAAATGACAATATTCTGGGTGTTAACATTTTACATGTTAGAAAGATTTTCAAGAAGATCTTTCTAGAAGCTTTAGAAAGGTCTAACGTATCCAAGGTCACACAGTTTGATAAGGAGCACAGATGGAATTTCAAACCAAATTTCTTTACTTGCAAGCCCTGTGCCCTGCCTCTACCTAACAGCTGATAACAACTGGCTTAAAGAAAAATCTTAAAAAAAAAAATGGTAGGGATGAGGAGCCTCTTCAAGTAGCCATCACAAATGCTTTGCTAAGTGATATTAGTTAGAATTTCACATCTACATTTTCTCCTTTGAGCTTATTTGGTCACAAGCACCAACCTTCTTTTATGCAAAGCCTTAAGAAGACTAATTAGATAATGTACATAAAAATCCCTTTAGCTCATTGGAGAAGGTTTTTACATTAATCTCAGGCATTATTACTCAAAGAATATTGCAACTCAGTGCAGATTAGTTTGGAAGAACCTCTCAGAATACCTAAATGAACAATAACAAAAGCAATACACTTTCTTATCTTTATTCTTATCTCAACTCCTATTTTAATTATGTAACACTACAGAGAAGACAAAATATAGCCACTTTCTGAATATTAAATGTATTTGCTTTCTTGACTTCTAGCACCTTCTTGGGTAGCAAGACTTCTTGGAAATTGAATGGCTAAATTACTTGAGGTTGTTTAAGACAGAAATTTCAGATATAAAAGAGAAAATATATAAGAAACATTCAATAAAGCAATGAATTTCTTGGGGAAAAAAAAAAAAAAATTCTACCTAAGGGGGAAAATACTCAGAGAAATTCCTCCTTCCTTCTTTTCCCATCCTCTTTCCCTGTAAAAATTTGCCTTTTTTTTTTTTCCCATCAAAGTCTTTTGTGTCTGCCCCAGGCACCTTTGAGTTTCCTCTCCTCAAAACTCATGCACAGTGGTTGAGTTTCTCCAGATAATCTGAGAGTAATTTCTATACAATGATAACAGACTGAGCTTTAGAGACAAAGGAAATAACTCATTGTTCAGCTTCTGTATGGAGACAAAATCTGCCATCACATTGTTCCTGTTTCAGTTCAGTTTAGTCGCTCAGTCATGTCTGACTGCAACACCATGGACTGAAGCATGCCAGGCCTCCCTGTCCATCGCCAAATCCCAGAGCTTACTCAAACTCATGTTCGTTGAGTCGGTGATGCCATCTAACCATCTCATCCTCTATCATCCCCTCCTCTTCTCACCTTCAATCTTTCCCAGAATCAGGGTCTTTTCCAATGTGTCAGTTCTAGGAATCAGATGACCAAAGTATGGGAGCTTCAGCTTCAGCATCAGTCCATCCAATGTATATTCAGGACTGATTTCCTTTAGGATGGACTAGTTTTATCTCCTTGCAGTCCAAGAGACTCTTAACAATGTTTTCTAACACCACAGTTCAAAAGCATCAATTCTTTGGCTCTCAGCTTTCTTTTAGTACAACTCTTACATCCATACATGACTACTGGAAAAACCATAGCTTTGACTAGATGGATGTTTGTCAGCAAAATAATGTCTCTGCTTTTTTACTGTGCTGTCTAGGTTGGTCATAGCTTTACTTTCAAGGAGTAAGCATCTTTTAATTTCGTGGCTGCAGTCACCATCTGCAGTGATTTTGGAGCCCAAGAAAGTAAAGTCTCTCAATGTTTCCACTGTTTCCGCATCTATTTGCCATGAAGTGATGAGACCAATGTCATGATCTTCGTTTTCTGAATGTTGAATTTTAAGCCAACTTTTTCACTCTCCTCTTTCACTTTCATCAAGAGGTTCTTTAGTTCTTCTCTGTTTTCTGCCATAAGGGTGATGTCACCTGTGTATCTGAGACTATTGATATTTCTCCCAGCAATCTTGATTCCATCTTATACTTCATCCAGCTCAGCATTTCACATGATGTATTCTGTGTATAGGTTAAATAAGCAGGGTGACAATATACAGCCTTGATGAGCTCCTCTCCTGATTTGACTAGTGTGTTGTTCCATGTCCAGTTCTAACTGTTGCTTCTTGACCTACATTCAGATTTCTCAGGGGAAGGTACAGTGGTCTGGTATTCCCATCTCTTTAAGAATTTTCCACAGTTTGGTGTGATCCACACTGTCAAAGACTTTGGCATAGTAGTATATGGTTTTTTGTTTGTTTGTTTGTTTTTCTGTAACTCTCTTCCTTTTTCAATGATCCACCAGATGCTATGAATTAGATCTCTGCTTCCTCTACCTTTTCTAAATTCATGTTGAACATCTGGAAGTTCACAGTTCACCTATTCTTGAAGCCTGGCTTGGAGAATTTTGAACATTACTTTGCCAGCATGTGAGATGAGTGTTATTTTGCAGTAGTTTGAACATTCTTTGGCGTTGCCTATCTTTTAAATAGCTCCGCTGGAATTCCATCACCTCCACTAGCTTTGTTTGTAGTGATGCTTCCTAAGGCCCACTTGACTTCACATTCCAGAATGTCTGGCTCTAGGTGAATGATGACACCATTGTGTTTATCTGGGTTGTGAAGATCTTTTTTAGTATAGTTCTTCTGTGTATTCTTGCCACCTCTTTTTAATATTGTCTGCTTCTCTTAGGTCTATACTATTTCTGTGCTTAATTGTGCCCATCTCTGCATGAAATGTTCCCTTGGTATCTATCAATTTCTTGAAGAGATCTCTAGTCTTTCCCATTCTAATGTTTCCCTCCATTTCTTTGCATTGATCACTGAGGAATGTTTTCTTTCTCTCCTTGCTATTCTTTGGAATTCTGCATTCAAATGAGTGTATCTTTCCTTTTCTCCCTTTCCTTTAGCTTCTCTTCTTTTCTCAGCTATTTGTAAGGACTCCTCAGACAATCATTCTGCCTTTTTTGCACTTCTTTTTCTTGGGGATGTTCTTGATCCCTGCCTCCTGTAGAATGTCATGAACCTCTGTCCATAGTTCTATTCTCTTTTTGCCAGAATAGAATGATGTTCAGTGTATCATGAACCCTATAATTTTTAAAATAAATCTTTGCCATTATGACCTCTAAGAAATAATGATACTCATCTCTTTGTAGTTTCTAGAAAATTACTACCGACCTTATTATTTCATGAATTATTTTTTTCTGAATATTACTTTCTGAAGCCAGTAATTGTGGCTCATACACAAAACTTTCTAGACTAAATACTGTTTATTCTGAATCTAAAGTTTATGCATGTGTGTATGTGTTACCATTTGTCTGTACAACAACCCAGCAAAGCCCTTAAGGGAAGAATATTTTCTTCCCTAACACATAGTAGGTGATCAGTTCAACATTTAATGGATTGATAACTGAGTGAATGAGATATATAAAAGCATCACTGCCTTATAGAATTTGCTTCAAGTCATAAAAACATAACTAACCTCTCAGAATTCACCTCTTTATGGATAATCTTTATAATGACAGGGAATTATCAATGAGAAAAGAATACTTAATGACCATGGGCACATTGTTGGCCTTGTAATTAGTTATTCAAATACACTTTGCTTTTTCCCTGATAGAAAATTTTTATTTAGCTATCATGAAATTAAAGATCTTTGTAATTTAGAACTTGGATAGTTAAATTTCATAAACAATTAGGCTTTAATTTTCTTTCTTTTTATCCCCCTAGTGTTAGCATTCTAAAATTTTTGAGTAGGCAATATATTCACAGGATTCATAATTTAAAATTAAAGGGTGAAATTAATATGGTGAAAAATTTTCCCCCATATCCCTGTATTCTAGCCTAAGTTCCTTTCTGCAAGATTTGTATATTTCCAGAAATACTTTATAGGCTATTTAAAGATATCTTAATATATGATTATTTAAAGGATTTTTTTAAGTGTTATTGAAATATAGGTGATTTACAATGTGTTAATTTCAGATCTACTGCAAAGTGATTCAATTACACACATATACATAGTCTTTATTAGATTTTAAAGGGTATTTTGAGATAGATATCTTCTCTCCTTCCCCATACTTTGGCTTCCCTCGTGGCTCAGCTGGTAAAGAATCCACATGCAATACAGGAAACCTGGGTTAGATTCCTGAGTTGGGAAGAGTCCCTGGAGTAGGAAATGGCTTCCCACTCCAGTATTCTAGCCTGAAGAATTCCATGGACTATATAGTTCATGGGGTCACAAAGAGTCAGACACGACTGAGTGACTTTCACTTCCCCTATACTTATCTCTGCTCCTCCATTTTTATTTACTGCTTGTTTTCTACCTGGCATACAGTAAAACAGTTTTTCTATGAGTTTTCAAATAGCTAATCTTTTACCTTTTCCCATTACCCGTCATCTTTGCGGCATGGATGCATCGCTTTGAACTTTAGGATTCATTAGACATTTGTATTTTGGCTCTTCCAGGTTTATGACATTCAATCATCTTCATGTTATATTGTATAAGTTTAGGATGCACATGTTGATTTGATAATTTGTATATTGCAATGTGATTACTTTTATATCATTAGCTAACACCCCCTGAGGTCAAATGCTTATCATTTTTTTAAATTTATTTATTTATTAATTGGGAGATACTTACTTTACAATATTGTGTTGTTTTCTGCCATGTGAAAGTGAAAGTCGCTCAGTTATCTTTGACTCTTTGTGACACCATGGACTGATACAATGCATGGAATTCTCCAGGTCAGAATACCTGAATGGGTAGCTGTTCCCTTCTCCAAGGGATCTTCCCAGTCCAGGGACTGAACCCAAGTCTCCTGCATTGAAGGTGGATTCTTTAACAGCTGTGCTGGTTTCTGCCATACATTGACATGAATCAGCCTAGGTATGATAGCTTAGTGGTGAACGGTGAACAGTGCTGCCACAATTGTTGTCTCTGAAGGAGAAAATTTAACTTGGGGATGAAAAAGTCTCAATCACTCAGAGCTTTGTGTATATTTTATTTACAGTGAAAGTGACAGAAAAAGCTTCTGACATAGACATCAGAAGGGAGCAGTAGAGTACCCACTTCACTAGTTTAAATGGAGTCTTATGTACTTCTTGGGCTTCCCTTATGGCTCAGCTGGTAAAGAATCTGCCTGTGATGTGGAAGACCTGAGTTCAGTCCCAAGGTTGGGAAGATGCCCTGGAGAAAGGAAAGGATACTCACTCCAGTATTCTGGCCTGGAGAATTCCATGGACTGTAGAGTCCACGGGGTCGCAGAGTCAGACACAACTGAGTGACTTTCACGTGTTCTTCTCAATTAGCTATTGAGAACAAATAAAAAATACCTGAAGGCTGTGAGAATTTTGCCCAGACCCTTTCCTATAACATACACCCTGGGATGACATCAGCAGATTAGCAAGAAGGAACAGGTTAACTCAGAACTTAAGGATATGGAAGTTTTTAGCCAGACCTTCTTCCATAACATACATCTGAAGCTAAAAAAAAAAAAGGCATGCCCCTGAACAAGAGATGTTGCTGCCTACCAGCCCTACTGTCTAAGGCAAAAGAATGTGAAAAAGAAAGAATGTTTATATCCTCCTTAAAGAGGCCTTAAGCTTGGACTCCTTATCAACTTGCCAAAGTTAACTGTCTCAGGTATACATATATCCCCTCCCTCTTGAATCCCCCCCACCACCTCCAATTCCATCCCACCCCTCTATGTTGTCCCAGAGCATTGAATATTCTTGGCTCCTTTGTTAAAATGTTAGCTGATCATATATGTGGGGATTATTTGTGAATTCTCTGCTGTGTTTCATTTATTTGTGTGTCTATATCTATGTTGTATCTTATTGTTAAATTACTATATCTTTGTAGTATCGATTGAAATCAGGAAGTGTGATGCCTCCAGCTTTCTCAGGCTGTTTCTGGTTTTTGTGTTTTTGTAGTTTCTTACAGATTTTATTTTGTTCTACTTCTACAAAAAATGTTATTGGTATTTGATAGAAATAGCATTCAGTCTATATTTGGCTTTGAATAATATGGAAATTTTAACAATGCTAATTATTTTGATCCATGAAAATGGAATATCCTCAATTTTTTGTCCCTTCATTTTTTTATGACATAGTCTTATATTTCTTTGTACAGATTATCCCTTTCTTCATTAAATTTATTCCTAAATACCTTATTGTTTTTGGTGTTATTGAGAATGGGCTTACTTTACTTCTTTTGCAGCAAATAACAGAAATGCAATTTCTTCCTTTCCAATTGTGAATGGATTTTATTTATTTATCTTGCCTGATGATTGCTCTAGATAGGACATACAGAACTATATTTACTAAGAGGGGTAAGAGCAGACGTTCTAGTCTTGTCTGTGATCTTAAGAGAAAAGCTTTTAACCTTCCCTCATCATATATAATATTAGCTTTGAGTATGTTATAAATGGTCTTTTTTGGTTTTTATAGAATATTCCTTCTATATTCAATCCATTTTTTATTATAAAAGAATATTGAAATCTGTCAAGTACTCTGTTTTTTGCATCTATTGAGTTGATCATATAAATTTTATCTTTCAACCTATTAATGTTTATTTCATATTTAAAGATTTGCATATATTAAGCTATTCTTATGTCCTAGTAATAAATTCCATTTGATTGTGGTTCATAATCATTTTCATGTTGTGTTGGATTAGGTTGCTAACATTTTATTGAGATTTTTACATCTACATCTATCAGGAAGATAGATCTATTATTTTCTTGTCCTGTAAGGTCCCTATCTAGCTTTGGTATTAGTATCATTCTGGCCTTTAAAATAAGTTTGCAAGTTTGTGTGTGTGTGTGTGTGTGTGTGTGTGTGTGTGTGTTTTCTGTTTAATACTTTCGGAAGAATTTGACAAGGATTGCCATTACATTTTCCTTAAAAGTTTGGTAGAATTGCCAGTGAAACAGCAGAACCTAGGCTTTTCTGTGTTGGGAGGTTTTTGATTACTGAGTCAGTATCTCCTTACTTGCTACTGGTCTATTTCCTATTTCTTTATGATTCACTCTTAGGTGTGTGTTTCTAAGAATTTGTTTCTTCTAGTCTATCCAATTTGTTAGCTTGCAGTTGTACACAGTAGTCTCATGATCCTATGTATGTGTAATTTCAATTGTAATTTTTTCTTTTTCATTCCTGATTTTATTTGCAATTTTTATCAAATTTATTTGGAGTTAGTCTAGTTAAAGTTCTGCCAATTTTGCTTATTTTTAAAATAAAACAGGCTTTAACTTTGTTATTTTTTATTTTTAGAAATATTATTTTATATACATTTTATTTTCTGTTTTTCTTGTCTCTGTTTTAATTATTTCCATTCTGATCTTTGTTATTTCTTTCCTTTTGCTTATTTTGAGCTCAATTTTTTCTTTTTTCCCCTAGTTCCTTGAAATATAATGTTTGTGTGTATTTGAGATCTTTTTTTTTTTTAATTTTTTAACACATGCATTTGTTGCTATAAAATTTTCTAAAAGTACAAATTCATCACTATTCCATAGCTTTGGGTGTGTTGTGTTTTCATTTTCAAGATGTTTTTGATTTCCATTTTGAATTTTTCTTTGAGTCATTGGATGTTCAGGAATATGTTGTTGATTTTCAAAATTTTTGAAATTTTCTACCTTTCTCTTTTTTTGTTGATTTCTACATTTTCACTATTGTGGTCAGAAAAAAATTTAAAACCTTGATGTAATACCAATCTCAAGTTTGTTAAGACTTCTTTTGTGGCTTATAATGTGATCTGTTTTAGAGTATGTTTCAAATGCATTTGAGAAAAATTGGTATTCTTATGCTGTTGTGTGGAATGCTCTATATATGTCAGTTCAGTTCATTTGGTTTAAAGTGTAGTTCAAGTTCAATGTTTCCCAGTTACTTTTCAGTCTTCTTTTTCTTTTTTAATGTAAATTTATTTATTTTAATTGGAGATTAATTACTCTACATATTGTATTGGTTTTGCCATACATCAACTTGAATCCACCACAGGTATACACATGTTCCCCATCTTGAACCCTTCTCCCTCCTTCCTCTCTGTACCATCCCTCTGGGTCATCCCAGTGCACCAGCCCCAAGCATCCAGTATCATGCATTGAACTTGGACTGGCGATTCATTTCATATATGATATTATACATGTTTCAATGCCATTTCCCCATCCCATCCTTTCTCTATCCCACAGAGTCCAAAAGCCTGCTCCATACACCTGTGTCTCTTTTGCTGTCTTCTATCCATTAATGAAAGTGGCCTATTGAATTCCTCTGATATCATTGTATTGCTACTTCTCCATTCAGATCTGACAGCATTTTCTTAATACACTTACATGCTCTGATGTTGCTAAGCTGCTAAGTCACTTCAGTTGTGTCCAACTCTGTGCTACCCCATAGACGGCATCCCCGTCCCTGGGAATCTCCAGGCAAGAACACTGGAGTGGGCTGCCATTTCCTTCTCCAATGCATGAAAGTGGAAGGTGAAAGTGAAGTCACTCAGTCATATCTGACTTAACGACCCCATGGACTGCAGTCTACCAGGCTCCTCCATCCATGGGATTTTCCTGGCAAGAGTACTGGAGTGGGGTGCCATTGCCTTCTCTGCTCTGATGTTAGAGGCATACATATTTACAGTTGTTATATCTTTTTGATGAGTTGACCCCATTAACATTATAATGATAATGTAATTATCTCATTATTATTTTTAGAGCACAGTCTATTTTATCTTATATTTGTATAGCAATATCACTTGGTTTGCAATTGCATAGAATAGCTTTTTCCATCCCATTACTTCAAGCCAACTCTATTCTTCAAACTGAAGTGAGTCTTTTGTAGGCATCATAGACTTGGGTCATGTTTTTCAAACCAGCCACTCTGTGTCTTTTATTTAGATAATTCAATCCATTTATTTTTACAGTAATTATAGATATTTAAAAACTTTACTAATGCCATCTTATAATGATTCTCTGGCTGTTTTGTGTTCTATTTTTTTTTCCTCTTCTTTTCTGCTTTTACTTAGTAGTTTATGATTTTCTCTGGTGGTATACTGTGATGTCCTTGTTATCATTTTGAATCTACTGTAGGCTTCTGCTCTGTGGTTACGTTTTATATAAAATATCTTATAATAGTCCATTTTATGCTGATAGGAACTTTGATTCTATGCAAACTCTACCAATTCAACCACCTTTTTTTATGTTTTTAGTGTCACAAGTTACCTCCTTTTATACTGAATACTCATTATCAAATTATGGTAGTTATTATTTGGGGGAGGGGTAGTAGTGGCAAGGAATCTGCCTGCCAATGCAGGACAAGAGACATGAGTTTGATCCCTGGTTTGGGATGATCCCCTAGAAACAGAAATGGCAACACATGACAGTAATCTTGCCTGGAAAATTCCATGAACAGAGGAGCCTGGTGGTCTGCAGCCCATGGGTCACAAAGCATTAGACATAACTGAGCACACATACACATTGTTATTTTTAATATACTTTAACATTTGCACTATAGCTAAGTGGTCAGTTCATCATTCTGTTATAGAATTAAAGTTTGCCAAAATGACTATATATTTTCACCTTTACTAGTGTATTGTGTATTTTCCCATTTTTTTCACATTACTGATTAGCATCTTCTTCTTTTAGCTTGAAGAGCTCATTTCTGAACTTCTTGTAAGGCAGGTCTAGTGGTGATAAACTCCCTCAGCTTTTATTTATTGGGGAAATTCTTTATTTCTCCTTCATATCTGAAAGCTAACCTTGCCAGATAGGGTATTCTTGGTTGCTATATATATTTATTCATTGCACTATTTCCTGACCTGCAAGGTGTTTTACTGAGAATTCTGATAGTCTATTGCAGTTCCTTTGTAGGTTATAATCTTTTTTTTTTTTTTTTAATCTTGGACCTTTAAGGAATTCTGTTAATCTTTGATTTTTGACAGTTTCATTATCATGTCTGGGAGATCATTTTGGATTGAAATGATAAGTGATCTATTAACTTTAGGAAATAAATGTTTAAGTTCCTTACAAAATTTGGGAAGTGTTCAGCCACTATTTGTTTAAATAAACTTTATACACCCTTCTCCATCTTCTTTCCTTCTGGGATTTTAGTGATTGTGATATTTGCTTTTTGGTTGTAATCTTATAGATCACAAAGACTTTCTGTGTTCTTTCTCATCCTTTTTCTTTGTTCTCCTCTTACTGGGTTGTTTCAAAATTCTTACAGTCCAATTCACTGATTCTCTTTTCTGTTTGGTCTATTTTGCTGTCTGTGTTCTCTTTTGCATTTATCATTTCAGTCACTAAATTCTTTAGTTTCAGAATTTTTGTTTTTTATTTATATATATTTGCTACATCTCTCATTTTATTTATGTATTAATTTTCCATTGTCTTTTATTTGTGTCTCTGTGTTTTTTGTTTGTATTTTTTCACTTTGTTTCTGTAGCTCACTGGTTTTCCTCAAGATAGATATTTTAAATATTTTTGAGTTGAGATGTTCCTGACAGTCCTGTGGTTAAGTCTTTGAGCTTCCATGGAAGGGGACATAGGTTTGATCCCTGGTCAGGAAACTAAGATCACTCATGTTAGGCAGGTGGTGTGGCCAAAGAAATCTATTTGGGGGGTGAATCTCAGATTTCCATGTATTTGGTTTGATTACTGAAAGACTATTGATATTTTTTAGTGGTTCCATACTTCCTTGATTCTTCATGTTCCTTGGAATGTTGCTTTGCTGTTTTACCTTTGAAAGAGTTTTCATATCCAACAATGTTTACTAGCTGCTTTTCAGATGGGAGAACTTCTTACATCAGATTTTGTCTGAGATTTTCTCTGATTTTGTATCAATACAGTTGTTTTATAAACATTGCTTCTTCTTGTGGCAGAATTCTTGAGTATTTTTTCTTGATTTCACAGCTCATTAGGATGGTTGCTGGAAACTTCAGTTTTGTTTTCCTGAAGGTGGTATTGCAGCTGAAGTTTATAGCTTCTTTCTTTCAAAAACCCGCCTGCCAATGCAGGAGACACAAAAGACAAAGTTCCCTTCCGGGGTTGAAGAAATCCCCTCAGAGAAGGAAGTGGCAACCCACTCCAGTATTCTTGCTTGGAAAATTCCAGGCTATAGTCCAGGGGCCACAGAGAGTCAGACAAGACTGAGTGGCTAAGAACACACAAATATTCTTGCCATAAGACCTCAGCTTGTTTTCTACATGTACTCACTATTTATTGTAGCCCTCTCTCACTGTCACTCTTGAAAGAGCATGAAAGGAACTGGCAGCGTAGTAAGGAGGAGAGGTAGGGGTTTGGTAATTTATGAATTTGGGCCAGTTAAGGGGTTCAGACAGTTATGTTTACCCAGCAGTTTGTGGGCATGCTTTCTGCTGGATCCTTTTAATGCCATCTCATGTTCTCATTTGTCTCTTTCTTGACCTCCCTCTCCCCAGTCATGGAGGTCTTGTCTCTGTACTCAGGGTGCTGTGGTACCAAAAAAGTTTTCCCCTGCAGCATTATGCACACTGGTGAAGCTGAACACTCACCACTCTTTGTTTCCCTCACAGGAGAGGTCACGGCAGGCTAGTTCAGTTCCACATTGCTCTATCATAGGTAAGGGGCACACTGGTAAAGTTTCTCTTACTCTTTCCTATGCCTCCAAGTTTGCATTTCCACCCCTCCAACAGAGTATTTGAACCTCTCCTTTAGACACTGGGACTACTAAAAAACAGCTGCCTTATCTGCTTAAGTCAGGGCCTTCCAAGTGTTTGCTGAATACAGCTAAGAGGGATGAGGCTGGTTCACAGGCTCCTTCTGGTATCACAGTTTTCACCAAAGTCGATCCTATTTCCTGATGTATGGATGGGCAGTGCTCCTTCTGGGAAGCTTGGCATATGGTACTGGTCTCCAAGATCCCAAAGAGGTATTTTTTGTTCATGAATGAAGAGTAAATTTTAAGTTTTAAAGGAGAAGACAAAAAGGAGAGACAACTTATACCACCATGATGCTAACCTTTACTTTCAATTTGAAGTTGTGGGTTCCATACCCAGGTTTAAAACATCTCCTGAGAAGGAAACAGCTACCCACTCCAGTATTCTTGACCAGGAAATCTCATGGACAGAGGAGACTGCCCATGAGATTGCAAAATAGTTGGATACAACTTAGCGAATAAACAACAACCATTTGAATAAAATGCATTCAATATCTGTAACCATGTTCCCACTCTAAAATGTATTTTAAATTAGTATTTATAGTTTCTTATTAAAATCAATTTAATAAGCATTATTGCACCTGTTAGTTTCTTGTAGCTTTCTTTGAACACATTGGACTAAACATTCCAGAACATGGTCTATATAATTGCCCAGCAAGATATGTAGCGACAGCAAATATATTGGAATTATTTCACTATTCAGAAGCTATTTAGAATGATTTATACACTGACAAGGATAATTTGAAAATTCTACACTTTGGAGAATTGCTATGTTGTTGAAAAGAATGAATAGATATTATCCATTCATCTGCTGATGGACATCTAGACATCTAGAAAGCTATGGTACATATACACAATGGAGTATTACTCAGCTATTGAAAAGAATACATTTGAATCAGTTCTAATGAGGTGGATGACACTGGAGCCGATTATACAGAGTGAAGTAAGCCAGAAAGAAAAACACCTATACTTACACATATATATGGAATTTAGAATGATGGTAATGATAAACCTGTATGGCAGACAGAAAAAGAGACACAGATGTATAGAACGGCCTTTTGGACTCTGTGGGAGAGGGAGAGGGTGGGATGGGTTGGCAGAGTGGCAGTATAACATGTATGATATCATAAGTGAAATGAATCACCAGTCTAGGTTTGATGCAGGATGCAGGATGCTTGGGACTGATGCATGGGGATAATCCAGAGAGAGGGTGTGGGGCAGGAAGGGGGAGGTGGGGGTCGGGATTGGGAGTTTATGTACACTCGTGGCTGATTCATGTCAATGTATAACAAAACGAATACAGTATTGTAAAGCAAAACAAACTAAAAAATAAAAATCAATTTAAAACAACAACAACAAAAAAAAAAAACAACAAAAAAGAATGAATAGATCTTTAGTTTCTTTAGGTAAGTATATTCCTAAGTATTTTATTCTTTTTGTTGCAGTGGTGAATGAAATTGATTTCTTAATTTCTTTTTCTACTTTTTCATTATTAGTGTATAGGAATGCAAGGGATTTCTGTGTGTTGATTTTATATCCTGCAACTTTACTATATTCATTGATTAGCTCTAGTAATTTTCTGGTATAGCAAAACAAATACAGTATTGTAAAGTAAAACAAACTAAAAAATAAAAATTAATAAAAAAAGAAAAGAATGAATAGAATAAAAATAATTAGAGTACATATTTCTTAAACGCTCTAAGATCCCCTCAAGGAGGAAATGGCAACTTTCTTCAGTATTTTTGCCTGAAAAGTCCCATAGACAGAAGAGCCTGTTGGGCTACAGTCCAAAGGGTCACCAGAGTTGGACACAACTGAGTGACACACTGAAGTGAAGTGACGTCACTCAGTCATGCCCGACTCTTTGCAACCCCGTGGACTGTAGCTTACAAGGCTCCTCTGTCCATGGAAGTTTCCAGGCAAGAGTACTGGAGTGGAGTGCCATTTCCTTCTTCAGGGGATCTTCCCGACCCAGGGATCAAACCCAGTTCTCCCGCATTGCAGGCAGACGCTTTATCGTCTGAGCCACCACTGAGCAGCACAAACTACTAGTATATGTTATAAACCTATTTAGTTTTTAAAAATTTTTGAAATACAGCAAACTCATAAAGAATAAAATTTTAAAAAACTTATGTTTCACCGTCAGCTTCATAAATAAATATATTTCCAATCCAGTTGTAATACCTGATACACATCTGGTTGCATCAAATACAATTATTTTCCTTTCCAATAATCAGCAGTAATCTGAATTTGATTTCTTTAGTCACATGTGTATGTATATACTCTCTTAGTAAATATGTACATGTATAGAATAAAGTCTATATAAAATTATGTTATATTTTATTATATATATCTTGTCTTTCATGTTTATCTAAGTAGTTACTTAATGTGTATGTTTTGTAATCAATAGATTTGTCAAACTCTTCATGCTGGCGTTTGTTACTTCAGTGTTTCTAGTTTCACTGACTATATTCATATTGCATAAATAAACCCCTATTAACTTGCTCCATTCTTCTGTTGATAAGAAAATGATTGTATTACTGTGGATATATGTACATAATGTATACACATGTATTTCCAATATAAACACACACTCTAAGCACTGTTATTTGCAACAAGAATTAAGATATGTATCTCATTTATAAACATGTGAAATTCACTAAGAAATATATTTAGAAATGGATTGCTAGGTAACAGAAGATGTGTATCTTCAACTTTAAATAATAGTTACTCAAAGAGATTGCAACAATTAATATGTATAATCCCATTAACAAAGGAATTACAAAAGCACTCCCATTGATTTATGTTTTCATCAAGACAGTATTCTCTGTTCTCTGTTCTTTCTAGAAAAATAAAGTACAAATGTGAAAGGTGTACCCCAGGACCCAGGAGAAAGGAGCAGTGACCCCACAAGAAACTAACTCACACTTGCCTGTGAATGTTCAGGTAATTGCATTACAGATGTCCAGCTCTAGGTGAGTGATCACATCATCTTGGATAAAAGTGAAAGAGGAGAGTGAAAAAGTTGGCTTAAAGCTCAACATTCAGAAAACTAAGATCATGGCATCTGGTCCCATCACTTCATGACAAATAGATGGGGCAACAAGGGAAACCATAAGAGACTTTATTTTGGGGGCTCCAAAATCACTGCAGATGGTGACTGAAACCATAAAATTAAAAGGTGCTTCCTCTTTGGAAGAAAAGTTATGACCAAGCTAGACAGCATATTAAAAAGCAGAGAGATATTACTCTGCCAACCAAGGTCCATCCAGTCAAAGCTATGGATTTTCCAGTAGTCATGTATGGATGTGAGAGTTGGACTACAAAGAAAACTGAGTGATGAAGAATTAATGCTTTTGAATTGTGTTGGAGAAGACTCTTGAGAGTCCCTTGAACTGCAAGGAGAGCCAACAAGTGCATCTTAAGGAAATCAGTCTTGAGTGTTCATTGGAAGGACTGATGCCGAAGCTGAAACTCCAATACTTTGGCCACCTGATGCAAAGAACTGACTCACTGAAAAAGACCCTGATGTTGGAAAAGATTGAAGGCAAGAGAATGAGAAGATGACAGAGGATGAGGTAGTTGGATGGCATCACTGAATGGATGGACATGAGTTTGAGCAAGCTCCGGGAGTTGGTGATGGACAGGTAGGCCTGGCATGCTGCAGTCCATGGGGTGGCAAAGAGTCAGACACGACTGAGCAGCTGAACTGAACTGAACTGTGAAAAGTGTTCCATTCTGAATTTAACTAGCTTTCTCCTTCCACTTGTGAGGACCTCCTTGGTGGCTCAGATGGTAAAGAGTCTGCTTGCAGTGCAGGAAACCTGGGTTTGATATCTGGGTAGGAAAGATCAGCTGGAGAAGGAAATGGCAACCCACTCCAGTATTCTTATCTGGAAAATCTCATTGGTGGCAGAACCTGGAAGGCTCCAGTTCATGGGGTTGCCAAGAGTCCAACACAACTGAGTGACTTCACTCTCCATTTTATTGTGAGGTTCAGCAAGTTTTCATAAGCTCATTGTAAACTAGAACTTCATTTTGTGTTAATTATCTATTCATAATTTTTCTCTTAGACTGTTTTCTTTCTCTACTTATTTGTGGTTCTTTATTTTAGATAAAAATGTAATATATTTGCTGTAAATAACTTCTGGTACAATGTGGCTTATCATGTCATTTTTATTACTTTTTTGATGCACAAATTTTACACATGTTAATACATATATTGATCAATATTTTCTTTCATGGCTTATATTTTCTTATATATTAATAATTATTTGCCTATATTAACATAATAAACATATTTTATGTATTCTCTCCAAAAGACTTAATCTTTTTCTCTCCTGCTATTTAATTTATCTTTATTTTTGTGTATCATGAAAAGGATTCCATTTTATTTTTTCAAGAACCATTTGTTGACTATTTCATCTTTTGTCTCAATGTTTTATAAGCCATTTCAACAATTTTTATGAATGCATCTGTCTATCTCTGGCTTGTCTATTGTTTTTCACTCTCTATTGTTTGTCAATCAGTGTCAAAAGCATACTGTCATAATATATACAACTGTTCCTTTGCAAACTGTTGTAGCCAGTATTTTTCTGCATCTTTTTGAGATATAATTTATGTACTAAAATCTCCATCCACTTAAAGTGTATAATTTATTTTTAGTATATTAACAGGGTTACACAGCTATCACTGCTGTTTAAGTTAAGAACGTTTTAACCACCTGGTAATAAAACCGTGTTCCCCAGCATCAGTCAGTTTCTAGTCCCCATCATCCACAGAGCCATAAATAAACACTAATCTACTTTTGGTATCTGTAGGTGTGCCTGGGCTAGATATTTCATGTGAGTAGTATCATGTAATATGTGTGTTTGGTGACTAGCTTCTTTCATTCAGCATAATGTTTTCAAGGTTCATCCATCCATATTGTAACATGTGTCAATTCTTCATTGTTATTACTACAGTCAAGCAAGTCCATTATATAGACATATATATATATATATATATTTAATCATTTATCAGATTGATGAATATGTGGGTTGTCTTCGTTTGGGGGCTGTTCTGTACAATACTGCTTTCTTAGCTAATCTTGATCTTTTATTAATATAACATTAATAAACTGTCAATTTCCACAAAACACTCTGGAAAATTAAATTTCTCTTGAAGAATCATTTATAAGACTCATTCTTAAGGACTTTCATTTTATGGTTAGTTTACATGTATGACACATAACATATGTTGTATAAATTGATAAAAATATATTTCATTAGCTTTATATACTGTCCTTATATCTTAAAAATCTGCTAAACATTGTATTCTATATCTGCCTTTATAATCTCTAAGTTTATGAGAAATCTTGCTGTATTCAACTAATGACAGATTTGTTTCTTCCATAATGTTCTTGTTTTTATTTATTTGTTATTCCTGTTGATTTAGAGCCTCCAATTCTATACTGGTAGACACAGTATAATTAACATATTTTACTCATTTCTGAAATGAAAATAACAATTCTAATGTTCTACCATTAGGCATGATATTTGATTTGTAAATAATCATCTTGTAAAATAATTTTCATACTATTACTAGTTTTCTAAGGGTTTAAAAAAAAATGTGTTAAAATAGACCAAACACATTTTTATATTTATTCAGAAAAGTTTATGTTTTCACTTTAGCACATAATTCAGTAAAAAATAAATTAACAGATTCTATAACATTACATAGTTATTGCATTTCTAGGAAATTTACTTCATTTGATTTTATTTTAACATTACTAGATTTTGTTGGCTAATAGTTTAGGAGTCTTTGTACCTATATTCATGAGTGAAAGTAGTCTGTAAATGCACTCCTTAGCTGGTTTGCTATAAAGATTATAGTGACTTTAGAATAGATTTTGTCAGAATTCCCTCTTTTTTAGTTGTGTTATGATGATATGGGTCAAGTAATATTGATATTATCTAACATACAAAGTGAGCTTCCCTGCTTCCCCGATGGCTCAGATGGTAAAGAACCTGCCTACAATGTAGGAGACCTGGGTTTGATCCCTGCGTCAGGAAAATCTCCTGGAGAAGGGAATGGCAATCCCAGTCCAGTATTCTTGCCTGGAGTATCCCGTGGAGAGAGGAGCCTGATGGGCTACAGTTCATGGGGTCACAAAGAGTCTGACAGGACTGAGTGACTAACATTTTCATTTTCAGTTTCAATATGTAAAGTACCTTGGTAAAATAGTTACTTAGGGGATAATTTATTATCTTTAATATTCTTAGGTTTATTCATATTGTTTATTTGCCTTTGAGCAAATTTTGGTTACTACATATTTTTAGTAAAGTGTTCTAAGAGTTTTCAAATGTATTGCTACATTTTTGAAATTACATATGTATTTTTTTAATGTCCAGCAAAGTTAAGCATGTCTTCTTTTTATATGTAATACTATTTGCATGTGTGCTTATGTGTGTACATTCTGTTTCTTTTTCTCTAACTAATTCTATTGTTTTTCATTGATTGTGTCAGAAGTTTGCCATTTTATTAGTTTTTAAAAACAAAATGTAAGAACTTTTGGCTTTGTTTGCCATCTCCACTTTATAATTATTTTCTGAAAATTAAGAGTTATTATGCAAGCAATTATCAAGGAAAGGCTCCTGAAACAGTCCTTATCTGATTAATGATATAAATGAAAAGCAATATTTTATTCCAGGAAGAATTACATAAATACCAACACCAAAGACTTAAATTGTACTATGATAAACTTCATTATAACTACAGTCCATTTCCCTTTATTGCCTTCAAATGTATTGTGACAAAGAACTACAACTTGACAACTTACAACATCTATAGCCTGGGATGAGTACACTGGAATATATCAGTATAGCATCAGGCATTTGGACTATAACTACTGACATGGCAAAATCATTTCTTTCCAGTCATCATTATCAAAGAGTATTCAGTTCCGTTCAGTTCAGTCACTCAGTCATGTCTGACTCTTTTGTGACCCTATGAACTGCAGCATGTCAGGCCTCCCCGTCCATCACCAACTCCCAGAATCCACCCAAACCCATGTCCATTGTGTCCGTGATGCCATCCAACCATCTCATCCTCTGGTGTCCACTTCTTCTCCTGTCTTCAGTCTTTCCCAGCATCAGGGTCTTTTCAAATGAGTCAGCTCTCTGCCTTATGTGGCAAAAGTATTGGAGTTTAAGCTTCAACATCAGTCCCTCCAATGAGCACCCTGGACTGATATTCTTTAGGATGGACTGGTTGGATTTCCTTTCAGTCCAAGGGACTCTCAAGAGTCTTCTCCAACATCATAGTTCAAAAGCATCAATTCTTTGGCACTCAGCTTTGTTTATAGTCCAGCTCTCACATACATACATGACTACTAGAAAAAGCATAGCATTGACTAAATGGACCTTTCTTGGCAAAGCAATGTCTCTGCTTTTTAATATGCTATCTAGGTTGGTCATAACTTTCCTTCCAAGGAGAAAACATCTTTTAATTTCATTACTGCAGTCACCATCACAGTGATTTTGGAGCCCAGAAAAATAAAGTCAGCCACTGTTTCCACTGTTTTCCCATCTATTTGCCATGAGGTGATGGACTGGATGCCATGACCTTAGTTGTCTGAATGTTGAGCTTTAATCCAACTTTTTACTCTCTTCTTTCACTTTCATCAAGAAGCTCTTTAGTTCTTCTTTACAACAGAAATTTGTATTGAAAGTGTAAAAGATGATAGCACACACTTTGTCTTGCTCTGGGCAATGCCAACTCTTCTTCATGTTACAATATTGTTGACAGATATATGAAACACAGTTGATTACTGAAGGTATCAAAATCACTAATAAAGATATTAAATCTCCATAATAGTAACTAAAATTAAAAATTATATTATTTTTAATTCATCATGCTTGTAACAACTTAGACAGATCATGGACCTGCTGATTATACTGTTCCTCTCATCCACTGCTTGTGGGAATGTCAACTACCACAATGTCTTGGGTATTACCTCACAGTATGTGAAAAGTTAAAATAAAATAATAAGGTTCGATGTGGGATGCAAGATGCTTGGGACTGATGCACGGGGATAATCCAGAGAGATGGTGTGGGGCGGGAGGGGGGAGGTGGAAGTCGGGATTGGGAGTTCATGTACACTCGTGGCTGATTCATGTCTATGTATAGCAAAATGAATACAGTATTGTAAAGCAAAACAAACTAAAAAATAAAAATTAATTTAAAAATAAAGTAAATCTTCCCAAATATGAAAAAAATAATAATAATAATGACAAACTTTGATATGGCAATCCTAAATGCCACATGCTCTATATAAGCATATATTTTGAGTAAATGTGTTGCAAAAACTGAGTATTAAAACCAAACAACAAATTTTAAAAGTCTTTTGAATATTGAATTTTATAATGTATTTTAGTTAACAAGGTTTAGACTTATCAATAACTATTACCTTGTAAAATTTCCATTGGTATATTATTAGAGAAAACAATGAAGCAATGAGATTATTTAATAATGTGACTTTTTATTAGCAAAGAAAAGCTAACAACAAACAGAACTCATCATGTTTAAACAATTGTATCAGTTTATACAAAAATGTCAAGAATATACTCAAAATTGTTAATTGTTAGTTTGAAAAAGGAGTAGAATTGTTGGAAATGTTTATTTATCTATGTGCCTGAAAGTTCTATTTAGACAGTTTATTTTATTTAAAATTTAATGTAGACACGGATTTACAAATTTTACAATACATAATGTGTAGTCAGACAGAATGCAAACCAAGTCCAGACTGACTAACTCTTAGTTCACTGCCATTTTCCTAGATATTCATTTTATCCATCCAAATATATTATTATATATAATTAAATATTAGGAATTTCTATCTCAGAGAGAATATTTCATGACTATGCTTTTCAATATATTTGTAACTCTTATAAAATAAAGAGGCTAGCACTCAATATGCCAGCAAATTTGAAAAATTTAGCAGTGGCCACAGAACTGGAAAAGTATTCATTCCAATCGCAAAAAAAAGGGCAATGCCAAAGAATAAAACTACCATATAATTGCATTTATTTCACATGCTAGCAAAGTAGTGCTCAAAATTCTCCAAGCTAGGCGATCCCAGTACGTGAACTGAGAACTTCCAGATGTTCAAGTTGGATTTAGAAAAGGCAGAAGAACGAGATCAAATTGCCAACATCCAATGGATCATAAAAAAAGCAAGATAATTACAGGATAACATCTACTTCTGCTTCATTGACTACACTAAAGCCTTTGACTGTGTAGATCACAACAAACTATGAAAATATCTTCAAGAGATGGGAATACTAGAGCACCTTACTTGTCTCCTGAGAAGTCTGTATAAAAGGTCAAGAAGCATTGCTTAGAACTGGACGTGGAATGACAAACTGGTTCAAAATTGGGAAAGCAGTACCTCAGGGCTGTATAATGTCACCCTGCTTATTTAACTTATATGCAGATTGCATCATGGGAAATGTTGGGCTGGATGAAGCACAAGCCAGAATCAAGACTGACAGGACAAATGCCAATAACCTCAAAATGCAGATGACATCACCCTTATGGCAGAAAGTGAAGAGGAACTAAAAAGCCTCTTGATGAAAGTGAAAGAGGAGAGTGAAAAAGCTGGCTTAAAGCTGAGCATTCATACAGCTATCGTGGCATCTGGTTCCATCACGGCATAACAATTAAGTGGGGAAACTATGGAAACAGCAAGAGACTTTATTTATTTATTTTTGGCCTCCCAAATCACTGCAGATGGTGACTGCCGCCATGAAATTAAAAGAAGCTTGCTCCTTGGTGGGGGGGGGGGGGGGGGGGGGGGGGGGAACCTTATGGGGGGGGGGGGGGGGGGGGGGGGGGGGGGGGGGGGGGGGGGGGGGGGGGGGGGGGGGGGGGGGGGGGGGGGGGGGGGGGGGGGGGGGGGGGGGGGGGGGGGGGGGGGGGGGGGGGGGGGTGGGGGGGGGGGGGGGGGGGGGGGGGGGGGAGGGGGAGGAACCTTATGACCAACCCAGACAGCATATTAAAAAGCAGAGACATTACTTTCCCAAAAAAGGTACATCTAGTCACAGCTATGGTTTTCCCAGTAGTCAAATATGGATGTGAGAACTGGATCATAAAAAAAGCTGAACCCCAAAGGATTGATGGTTTTGAACTGTGGTATTCGAGAAGACTTTGCAAGTCCTTGGACTGCAAGGAGACCAAACCAGTCTATCCTAAAGGATATTAATCCTGAATATTCATTGGAAGGAGCTATGCTGAAGCTGAAACTCCAATACTTTGGTCACCTGATGTGAAGAAGTGACTCTTTGGAAAAGACCCTGATGATGGGAAAGATTGAAGACAGGAGGTAAGGGGACGACAAAGGATGAGACGGTTGGATGGCATCACCAACTCAACTGACATGAATTTGAGTAAGCTTCAGGAATTCATGATGGACAGCAGCCTGGTGTGCTGCAGTCCCTGGAGTCACAAAGAATCAGACACGACTGAAACATTGAACAAGTGTTTATCTGACCGTCAATGTATGCCTTCATCCATGTAGTGCTTAATTTATCACAAACTCTAGAAAATAAAAGCCAGGTAGGACAACAACAAGAAAAAATATGGAGAATATGAGTAAGCAAGAAAAATCTCTGAGCACTCGAAAAGAATTTCTTAGTGCCCTTATTTTAAAATATGTATTTTATTTCTAATGGAATACTTAGAATCAGTTCAATGAACTGATTCATGAAGCCTAAATATTAATATTTGTTTCTTGGAATTGATACATTATATTAGATTTATGAAGAAAGATCATGGTTAAGACAGAACAGTGATGTCTAGTTGCAAAGCAAAGCTTACCTTGAACAATGCAGAGAAGACAAAAAGAAACTGACAAAACAAGAGCTTGAGGCATCAACTAAATAACTCTCTGCTGTGATCAGATGGTATATATATTTAGAAACATGAGCAAAGGTTAAGTGGAGCCAAGATGAATCTCAAGTTTTTGTTCTTAATCACTGGTCCAATTCCTGCTCCAGCTAATACAGGAAAAATATAGTATAGTTCCATAAATGAGGTTATTATACACAGCACACACAACGTGTAAAATTCAGAATAAGTCACAAGTAAAGTGGGATCTTTGCATATTCAAAATATTTCCCTCATGCTCTTTGGAGCAATGACTTCTACTTGTGTTAAGAGAGAATGCAACATTAAGAAGTGAGTTCATGGTTACTGAAGGCAGACACACAAAAATAAATCCATGAAAGGGACAATAAAACACCTTTAAAAGCAAATTTAAAAAAAAAAAAACACAAAACATGCCAGGTTTAGAAATATTTACTGAACAAACTTAAAAAGTGCATTAAAAACATATTTATTTGTAAAAATAAATGCATATGTATATAAATATATGATTATCTTGAGTGAATAAATGTTCAAAATCAGAAATGTTACACACCACAGTAGAATATTAAAATAACAGGGCTCTACCATCATCCTAATAGGTGCAAAAAAAATATTTTGATGAAGTAAGCAACTATTCAACATTCAAAATTTTAGGAAAGAAATACATCTTAAGCCTTCTTTTTAACTTGATCAAATGTCTATCTCAGAAATCTTAAAATCATTGTATTAGTCATGACACTTTAAAGTGATTTCTTACAAGGTTGAGAACTTTATAGGAAATATTAGATAAATACTATGTAATAGAATAAATACTAGAATCACTACTATCATGGCCTCTATTCAACATTATTCAGAAGAAACTGAAAAATGAAAGAAAAAATTAAGAAAGAAAGGGTATAAGAATGTAGAGAGAGAAGAAAGTAAAAGCATTGAACAATTTATAAGTAATTGTTACTTGTTGGTAGGCAATGTTTGTCTTCCAAAAATTTCAAAAAATATATAGTGAAAATGATAAAGGATGACTGTTGGAAGTCCAACAAACACAAATCACTCCCATCCTCATGGTAATGTGGTCCAGTGGTCCTTATGCCATTGTGTATGTATTAAATTTTAAATTGAATTTCCATTTAGTTATGTAGTATATTATTCAGAAATCTGATATATTTTATTTAGCAGCATATTTTATAATACTTTATAACTGTCAAATATGTAGACATAGGATATAAAAATTTAGACATAGACATGCAGACTTCCATTTGTGCAATGCCATAAGACCCATGGTTGTTAGAGATTTGGCCATCAGCATATTTTACTGAATCAACTAATTTAAAAATAAAAAATATATAAAAGAAAAAATATATAAAATATATTTATTTATATATAAATAAAAATATATAAATATATAAAGTTTATTATTTTTAATAAACTTTTTTGCAATCCATATGACAGATAAAAGAGTATATATTAATTACAAAAACAGGTCTTAAAATTCATGAGGAAAAGATAAATTACACATAGAAAAACTGGCAGAATTTGAAAGCTGGCAAGTCAGAAATGAAAAAAAAAAAAATCAAGTTATCAGCATCCAGTTAGGCTTGGCAAGGAAACAGAAAATGATTGCTTTTATTTTTATCTCATATAATGAAGAGGTGGATTTTATAGTACTTTTCAAAAGAAATCTGACAATATCTATTTAAATTTACAGGCAGATAGACTTTGACTCAGTTATCTCACTTGTGTAAATCTCTTTATAGAGAGTGGAAGTGAAACTTCCAAAGTTTCACTTTGGTAAGTGCAGTTTATGTACAAGAATGTTCTATACAGTATTATTTGCTCTGGCAAAAACAAAAGAAAAAATTGGAAACAATCTAAAATAGCTATTAATAGAAGAATGTATTTTGAGGATCTATTCAATGAAATAGTAGTTATTTCAAATAATATTTTATATCTTCCTTAATTTATGTGGTGGAGGATTGAGAAAAAAAATCAAGAAAAGGAGAAATGCACAAACAGACCTTTCTTTTCATGTATATTTATGTTTCAAGCTTCTACAAATAGAGAAAAATGTGAAGGTATACAGACCAAGTTGTTTAACTTATCTTGGAAGTGGAAAGGGAGAATGGGGCTCCTATATAGTGGGGAGAAATAAAATCTGATATATTGCTTTTAGAGAGTATTTTAAAAAGATGTTTTTCAGTTCAGTTCAGTAGCTCAGTCCTGTCTGACTTTTTGCGACCCCATGAACTGCAGCACGCCAGGCCTCCTAGTCCATCATCAACTCCCAGAATTTACCCAAACTCATGTCCATTGACTCAGTTATGCCATCTAACCATCTCATCCTGTCGTCCCCTTCTACTCCTGCTTTCAATCTTTCCCAGCATCAGAGTCTTTTCAAATGAATCAGCTCTTCGCATCAGGTGGCCAATGTATTGCAGTTTCAGCTTCAACATCATGTCTTTTAATATGCTTTTTAAGTTCAAAAGAGATCAGTCCTGTATGTCTATCCACAGATAATGGATAAGGAAGCTGTGGTACATATACTCCAATATTCTTGCCTGGAAAATTCTATGCACAGAGGAGACTGGGGGCTATCATCCATAGAGTCTCAAAGAATCAAATACAATTGAAGTGACTTAGCATTTACACGTGAAGATACATATGTAAAATCCAAGTTTGATAAGACCTCAGTCCAAAAGAATTTGTAATTATGGTTTATATTGTAGTTAAAATAATGACAAATTTTTAAAACTCTACTTTTTGAATAGAAGAATATGTGAAAGATGAAAATAGTTTCTTATCTTTTATTTTAAATTAAACATTTTAGAATCATTATCTAGCCAAATTTTTTGATTGCCCTGTATCATACATTTTGTTGGAAATACAGTGGTGAAAATGGAATATATGGGTTCTGTTCTTATAGGGCTTATATATAGAGAGAATCTTGTGTCACACAAATAATTATTTATATAACTATAAACTTAAAATTGGGATGCTGCTGCTGCTGTTGCTAAGTCACCTCAGTCGTGTCTGAGTCTGTGCAACCCCATAGACAGCAGCCCACCAGGCTGACAAATACTGTTAAATAGAGTATAAACCTATGAAAGTGATGCCAGTGGTTAGAAGCACTGCCCAGAGGATGTGACAAACCAACCAAATTGCCCAAGGGCTGGGTCGAAGCTAGCGGGCATGGGTGAGAATACAATGGACACATTCCAGGCAGATTGTATTGGAGAGAGAAAGAGAGATGGATTGGGAGAGAGAGAGAGAGTTACAGAGAATGTGATGTTAAATATCAATGCAGCTGAGTCATCAAGCAAGTCTTCAATATGTTGTATTTTTTCTGTTTAAGAAGGAAGGAATATTATAATATTATATCTTATTTGGATAGATTCTCCCCTCCCCCTCTAATTTGGTAGCAGTCTCTCAGGAAACGCAGAAAAGGTAAAATTCATTGGTTGGAAAAAGTTTAAATTTTGTTCTCTCTTTGATCTTTCAGTTACTTCTGTGTACATCATATATTGAAAGGGAATGGGAACAGACCCACACATTTCATTTAGTCTAGAAGTGGATACAGAAACACACACATGCACACACAATGCACATACTTCATTCCTTCATTCTGAAAAATAAAGTCCAAACAGCTTCAACTGCTTTAAGGGGAATGCTCCCCAAGGTGGAGATAACTACCTTTCTCTGCCTATAAACATAAGTTCACAGAAAATCCAGCACCAAAATTATATTAAGCCTCCTCTAGGCCAAACTGGTCCTTCCCATAGCAGTGTACAGATTCATAGAAGATAAGAAATGCAAGCAGCCAACTCAATGCTACATTATTTAACCAATTATTCCATGGCGGCAATTACCACCAACAGACTCTGGAAATGGAAGAAATGGAGTCAGAGCTGCTTTAGAAGGACTGGAAGCTGCTTTGGAGTGAAAAGAAGACTGAATAGCATCTTTGGATCAATGGAGAAAATTAGACAACGTTTTACAGCACCATCATATTGAAGGATCAAAATTCTGAGAAAAGAGTAGAGATTTTACAGTGAGAGCCTTTGAATTCTCTAGTTGATCAGTCGTTTAGCATAAGATATGTAGTAAATTGGAAAAGATTAGAAGTCTTACAGGGACCCTAACAAGGCTAGTTTCAAAAACTCTGTGCTGTGCTGTGCTTAGTTGCTCAGTTGTGTCTGACTTTTTGTGACACCATGGACTGCAGCCCGCCAGACTCCTCTGTCCATGGGATTCTTCAGGCAAAAATACTGGAGTGGGTTGCCATGCCTTCCTCCAGGGGATCTTCCCAAGCGAGGGACTGAACCCAGTTATCCCACATTGCAGGTGTTCAAAACCTTTAAGAGCATCAAATGTCCTTACTGGGAAAATGGAGATATATTATCTTATAGGGTTCTAGTAATCTCTGCTGGTGCCCTGCTCATAATTCTTCAGCCTTTTTTTTTTTCCAGGTTACCTGCATATATATGTACACAGCTTCTTCAGCATCTCAGTATGGTGTTCTTTGGCCAGGGGAGGTGTTTGGCTCATACACAGGGCAGAGCGCTGTTGTCTAATAGTCAGCTCCCAGAAGCAAACCTCAACAAATGAAGAATGGAATTTGATGAATATGGTGAATAATGACCCTACATTCCTTGTTCTTTATTGGACAAATTGAGGGTTTAGAGCACACAGCTTTTCAGAAAGTCCCTAATAGAATGAGACCCTGATTATCCACTGTGGTGACTTACTGGCTTTTATAATCTCCCTGCTTGACTTCCCCATATTCTCATAATGCTTTCTGGATCATTTTGTAATGAACTACGTTCACTCAAATCCTTACTCAGTCTTTTTTTTTATGGGCAGGTGGGAAACTCAAACTGACTGACTTTTTTTTTTCAAACTAACTTTTTTAAAATTAAATATTGCATAATATATTTGGAGCTTGATTTGTTGCTCCATGGCTGATGCACAGAGGTTGAGTAACTGTTCTTTGTATCGCAGTGTCTTGAAATTCCCTAAGAACAGTTCCATAGCCTCTGCCTGTTAGTCATGGAGCAGCATTTCAAGCTCCATATATATTATGTAATATTTCATTGCTTATTGCTACATTCTCTTCATCATGGTGTCTTAGAACTCATAGAGAATGTAGCAATAAACAAAGAAAACAGATTCCCCTCTGCTATTCAATCCTCCTTCTTCATAATAATAGATCTTCCAAATGTTGCTGAAAATATACATACTACATTTTCCAACTTCACTGTGGCTTGATGTGCCATGTGATTACTGGTAAGATATGTGGGCACTTGATAGGTAGCTTCTTCTGTTCTTGAATGAAGACAGGTGAGCTTTCCCTCTTTTATTCCTCTGCTCTGTTAAAGGACTAGAGAAACAATGATGAGTCATCCTAGACTATAGCATTAAGGAAATTTCAGATGCTGAAGTCACATGATGGTAGGAGCCTGGCTCACTAACACTGTTGAACCACCACATCAGTCTTGGACTGCTATGCCTAATCGTAAAGTCTTAGCTGTTTTGAGTCTCCGTCACAATAGCTTAACCATAACCCAGCTAAATTCATAAAAAGCATACATTCAGGAAGCTACCATCTGTGAGAATACCTAACATCTTGAAGAGATGGGACGAAGCCACATGAAAGAACAAAATGTTGATGATATTTTTTATTAATGAATAAATAATTAATGAATATAAATATTAATGAATAATAATTAATGAAACACGGGCATTGTCATTTTTGCCTACAAAGACTTAAGATTAAGGAGCCCAGAGTTTCAAACTAAGTCATGATTAAAACCCTAATTTTTATAGAGTTTTTTTCATGCTTACATTGCAAATTATACATTTTCAAGCTCAAAATAGTTAGTCTATACTGTGAGAATAGGACCATAAAGAAGACTGAATGCTAAAGAATTGATGCTTTTGAATTGTGTTGCTGAAGACTCTTAAGAGTCCCTTGGACTGCAAGGAGATCAAACCAGTCAGTTCTAAAGAAAATTCATGTTGATCTATGGCAAAAACCAATACAATATTGTAAAGTAATTAACCTCCAATTAAAATAAATAAATAAATAAAATTAAACCTGAATATTGATTGGAAGGACTGATGCTGAAGCTGAAGCTGCAGTACTTAGGGCCCCTGATACAAAGAGCTGACTTATTGGAAAAGACCCTGATGCTGGGAAAGAAGGAAGGCTAAAGGTGAAGGGAGAAGCAGAGAATGAGATGCTTAGAGAGAATCACCAACTCAGTGTACATGAATTTGAGCCAACTCCGGGAGATATTGGAGGACAGAAGAGTCTAGCGTGCTGTAGTCCACGGGGTTGCAAAGAGACAAGTTACAAACTGAACAACAGCAGCAACAAACTCCACTCTTAACAATATTGTGAACCTTCTATCTCACAAAGAAAATAAAGCAAAGGCTAAAACCGAAACTAGATTCTGTTTATAAGATATTTTTAAAAGTTTTTGAGATAACAGGAATCTCTACAGACTTTCAGATAAACAGATCTAAACTACTGATACTGTTCTAGATTTTAATATGTTGGAGATATATGGGTTCATTTACTTTCATACTTCCTACCTTAGGTATACATTATATGTACACTTCAGAATATATTAAACATCAAAAAGTGTCTTTAAGATCCATTTAGTGAGATCCTATAGCATCAAACATGATTGAGGATGCTGAAATGGACTCAGCAGAGACTCCAAAGATTTATATACTCCAGTTCTATTTTTTAACCTTAATTTAAGAATAATTTATTGCTAAAGCATGATAACCATCATCTAAGCCATCAACAAGCCATAATCTTTTTGTTGGTAGAAGGTCTTACCTCAGCGTTGATGACTGCTGACTGATGGGCACACCCCAGGTCTAATATAGATGTGACCTAGAAAAGAATATCATTTCTCTTTGTTCCTGTTGTTTAGGTGCTCAGTTGTGTCTGAATCTTTTGTGACCCCATGGACTGTAGCCCTCCAGACTCCTCTGTCCATGGGATTTTCTTGACAGATTACTGGAATCTTGTCCAGAATTCCTCCTCCACGAATTCTTTCCAACCCTGGGATCAAATCCATGTGTCCACATCTCCTGCACTGCAGGAGGATTCTTTATCACTGAGCCACTGAAGAAGCTCAATTTCCCTTTATCTCAGTTTAATTATCTGTAAAATGAAATAATACTACTTACCTACTGAGAGGACACAATGTATGCATGTCTTCAGAATTCCCTGGTGGTACAGAGGTTAGGACTCAAAACTTCCACCTCTGTGGCCTAAGTTCAGTCTCTGGTCTGGGAACTAAGATTCTGAGATCCAGTGTGACATGGCCAAAAAAGTTGCATGCTTTAGCATATAAATTAGAAGAGGCTATGATTGTTTTTGTTACTGCTCTAAAAGTGTCCTTTTCTCAGCTATGTTGCATCTATTGGTGTACTGTTTTTCCGTGGGCTGTCCTAATGAAGATACTGGTTAGAAATTACAGCTAAGTTGCTTCCATGTTCTGGCTATTATAAACAGTGCCGCAATGAACATTGGGGTACACGTGTCTCTTTCAATTCTGGTTTCCTAGGTGTGTATGCCCAGCAGTGGGATCACTGGATCATAAGGCAGTTCTATTTGCAATTTTTTAAGGAATCTCCACACTGTTCTCCATAGTGGCTGTACTAATTTGCATTCCCACCAACAGTGTAAGAGGGTTCCCTTTTCTCCACACCCTCTCCAGCATTTATTGCTTGTTGACTTTTGGATCGCAGCCATTCTGACTGGTGTGAAATGGT
>SJXQ01002413.1:0-29009 GCA_006408695.1 Aepyceros melampus | reverse complement strand
TGTGTCTCTTTTGGACTCTGTGGGAGAGGGAGAGGGTGGGATGAGTTGGCAGAGTGGCAGTGTAACACGTATGATATAAGTGAAACGAATCACCAGTCTAAGTTTGATGCAGGATGCAGGATGCTTGGGACTGATGCACGGGGATAATCCAGAGAGGGTGTGGGGCGGGAGGGGGGAAGTGGGGGTCGAGATTGGGAGTTCATGTATACTCGTGGCTAATTCATGTCAATGTATAGCAAAACGAATACAGTATTGTAAAGCAAAACAAACTAAACAATAAAAATTAATTAAAAAAAAAAGAAATTACAGCTAAAATGTCAGAGAAAAATGCCACAACACTACAGTTTCTATCTTTTAAGAAAAGGGGTACTTTTAAAAGAAAATTAATTGGGGTACAGTTGATTCACAATGTTATGTTAGTTTCAGCTGTACAGAAAAGTGAGTCAGTTTTATATATACATGTATCCATTCCTTTTCAGATTCTTTTCCCATATTGATCATTATAGAGCATTAAGTAGAGTTCCCTGTACAATTCAGTAGGTTCTTATCAGTAATCTATTTTATTTATAGTAGTCTGTATACTTTTGAGGTTTTCCAAAGTTAATCATTGATATCTGGACTTTTAAATCCTTGAGCTATCAGAATACATATATAGATATATACAAAATAAAGGAAGAGGGATGTTCTTAATAATCTCAATAATTTCATCCTCTAGCAGAGTGCCTAACATACTTTTTCTTCTTTTGCCTTAGTGTTAAGAAAAAACAAAATCTGTGATACATCTACAGTATACCTGGTAACTTGCTAGGCATTTAGCAGGCACTCAGACATGGTTTTGAATAAACAAAGGAGTAAACACTCAGTGTATGATAAAGCCAATATTAGTCATTAAAACTCTTCAGCTTAGTTCAACTTAGGGGGATTTTGTTAATTTTATATTTGAAGACAGAAATTTTATAATGTAAAGTGTTAGAGGACTTGATTTGAAATATATTTTACAGTGTGCCACTTCTAATGGTAAACTTTTCTATTATTACAAAATCTAATCAATTGGATATAGTAAATAAATTAAAACTGAAATCTGGAAAAAAAAATCACATTTTAACACCTAGAATCCATCATTGTTAATATTTATTTTTTATATGTGCATTGTGGTGTCATGGTTATCAACATAATATATAAGTAATATTTTTGCCCTTGTTTCAATATCTCATGACTTTTTGGAAAGCATATTTTCTGTTAAATGAAGGAAAATATTTTAATCATGGTAAAATGTACCAGGGTTTTAAAAATTGGTGGACAAATATATAGTGCACTTTTATATACCTAATAAGTTTTGAATATTCATAATAGAATAGATTTCCATTTTTCTTACTTTAGTTTCATGACTACCTTATATCTGGGAATGGACAGATTAACTCAGTAAGTTCCTGTTAGCTAGCAGATTTCATGACGTCCAGGGATGTTGGTGTCTGTCACAGTACATTGATAAATAGAAGTTTTTCTCAACACACAGTGGTTATGTGAACTTAGGCACGTTTGGGAAATCCCCCTTGGCAGTACGTTTTTAGAGGATTTCTAACCTTGATTTCAGGGCTTGTCAATCTTTTAGTGAAGACTTCATTATGTCAAATATAAATAGATAAACATTAATGAATACAAAAATGGAAACAATATTGAAACCAATTTTATTGTTTTCTAGGGTAGGAATAAGAGCACAGTGGAAACAAAGAAGATACAACAGTAAGAACTCATCTGACAGCATGACAGTTTACAAATAAAGAGGAAAAATGTAGTAAAACAGCTTATCTAATAAAAAGAAAGGCTATTTTTTTTAATGTAGTTTCTTCATTCTTGAACAATTGCTTTGGGGTTCTATTCTCTTCCCTCAACTATTCTCTTAGTCTCTATTATATTCAAAATGTGAAATATAAAAAGAAAGAAAAAAACCACAACTCACATAATACACCAAACTAATTTTATTTCCGGGGTGAATTGAATTGGAAAAATCTTACTATCTTAAGAAAACTTTGTATCTCATAAAGTCTTTACGTGTTTTGGAGGAACATGCCTTTGCCCTAAGCAGATGCTGATACCTTGCTGTGAATATCTAGAAAGAAAGGAAGAAGAATAAAGAAAACAACCTTTCTACAAAGGGCAAGGCCTAGAAATTTTCATTCCATCATTTCCCCATTATTTCTTGCTTGATCACCCATTTCCCCCCAAGCAAATCCTCACTTACCTGCTTTTCCAGTGTCTCTGCATATGCAAATTACTTTTTAATTAGACCAAGCTCACGCTCACCACCTGATGATATTGGAGTGAAAACAGAAATTGCATTAAGCAGCTTCAGTGGGATTTTATATGCACTGTAATGACCTTTCAATATAAATTCTTAGCAAGGAAAGAAGCACTTATATTTTTCATATTCTATAGGAAGTTGTTCTTGGTTATAAGATGTCACTTGCAATCTGTAGTGACATTTGACTAGGGGTGTAAAAATGTCATATTTTGTCGTTGACAGATCCAGTCTGTTCTCTCTCTTCATGGGATAAGGAGCTTTCTCATGCATATATATGACAGCTCAAGATGTTCAGTTGGCTTTTCTTTCTTTCAGTTATTAAATATTCAGAATGTTCATTATCTACCAGAGCCTGAATAATAAAAGATTAGTGGGAAACCTTTCTGGGAGCTTTTATTGTTATTATTAATATTAATCATGTATGCTGCATTCATTTTTTTTCTCCTTTGCAAACTCAAATGTCAATAGACTAAGCAAACTTTTCTCCTACTATCCAGTAGGTAAGGACAAACAGCTTCAGAGAGAAAACTAGAATTTTTGTAATATCAGTTTTTAAAACAATAAGAGCTCAATTTAATAATTTCTACTTCTGAAGAGAACAATTTGGAGGGTAAAAAAGTAAAAGGTCAAGAAAAAACAAAAACACAAATCCCAAAGTGGAACTTCCCTGGAAATCCAGTGGTTAAAATTGTGCATTTCCACTGCAAGGGACACAAATTTTACCCTGTTGGGGGAAATAAGATCTCACACTGTTGTTGTTTACTTGTTAAGCTGTGCCTAACTCTTCTGCAACTCTATAGACTTTATTTTTCCAGGCCCCTCTGTCCATGGGATTTCCCAGGCAGGAATACTGGAGTGAGTGGCCATTTCTTCTCCAGGGGATCTTTCTGAACCAGGGATCAACCCTGTAGCTCCTGCATATATATATATGTGTGTATATATATATATATATATATATTCTACTTCTGAAGAGAACAATTTGGAGGGTAAAAAAGTAAAAGGTCAAGAAAAAACAAAAACACAAATCCCAAAGTGGAACTTCCCTGGAAATCCAGTGGTTAAAATTGTGCATTTCCACTGCAAGGGACACAAATTTTACCCTGTTGGGGGAAATAAGATCTCACACTGTTGTTGTTTACTTGTTAAGCTGTGCCTAACTCTTCTGCAACTCTATAGACTTTATTTTTCCAGGCCCCTCTGTCCATGGGATTTCCCAGGCAGGAATACTGGAGTGAGTGGCCATTTCTTCTCCAGGGGATCTTTCTGAACCAGGGATCAACCCTGTAGCTCCTGCATATATATATATGTGTGTATATATATATATATATATATATAGAGAGAGAGAGAGAGAGAGAGAGAACTGAATCAAAATGAAAACTACAACATATCAACTTAAACACCTTTTAAAAATTCCCAAAGTAATACAACTTGCAAGTGGAAGGATAGGACTTAACCCCAAGACATTTCCCGTTTTATCAAGATTTAATTGACCTATAATCCTAGTCCCTCTATTCTGAAGTTCATGTACCTCCCACTACTTCACAGTGCCTTGAAAGAGTTAAATAAGTGTCATTTCTGTGTCAGTTACTCAATTGCTGTTGAGTTCTGAAATACCAGGAACTTCATTCAGGCTTATGTGACTCAGGATCCAAGCCATGGGAATAGCACATTAATTGAAAATGGTTAACTAATCTCACCAGTCCATTCTGAAGGAGGTCAACCCTGGGATTTCTTTTTTTTTTTTTTTTTTTTGTGTCTCCAAAGTGTTTTATTTTTATTATTATTATTTTTTTTAAATTAATTTTTATTTTTTAGTTTGTTTTGCTTTACAATACTGTATTCGTTTTGTACACATTGACATGAATTAGCCATGAGTGTACATGAACTCCCAATCCCGACCCTGGGATTTCTTTGGAAGGAATGATGCTAAAGCTGAAGCTCCAGTACTTTGGCCAGCTCATGCAAAGAGTTGACTCATTGGAAAAGGTCCTGATGCTGGGAGGGATTGGGGGCAGGAGGAGAAAGGGACGACCAAGAATGAGATGGCTGGATGGCATCACAGACTCAATGGACGTGAGTCTGAGTGAACTCTGGGAGTTGGTGATGGACAGGGAGGCCTGGCGTGCTGCGATTCATGGGGTCGCAAAGAGTCAGACACGACTGAGCGACTGAACTGAACTGAATCTCCTTTATATAGAATTAAAATATTACCTCAAGTATAGTGCATTTTTCACATGATCAGTGCTCTCACTTATGTTTTTGCTGCAAATTTGTTCCTTGCTGGTAAAGTGAAAATGAAAATGATAGCCACAGAGTTGTGTCCAACTCTTTTGTGGCTTCATGGACTATAGGTAGCCAACCAGGCTCCTCTGTCCATCAAGTTCTCCAGGCAAAAATACTGGAATGGGCAGTCATTCCCTTTTCTAGGGAATCTTCCCACCAGGGATGCAACCCAAGTCTCCCGCATTGTAGGTGGATTCTTTACCATCTGAACCACCAGGAAAACCTGTTCCACACTGGTATGAATACATAAATGAAAGCTTCAAGTTAATTGTCAAACTTCCTTTTGAGTCACATGCTGGTGGGGTAGCCAGACATCATACAGTAATCAAAACCAGAAGGGATCACAAAGAGCCTTTTGAATCTAGACCCTTTTCCCTCTGCCCTCTCCTCTTTCGACACAATCATGCAACCACAGTGAACTTTCCAGTTTACAATGTCCTTTATTTGGTCATGTGAGGCCTTTGCTCATCCTGTGTCATCCTTTGGAGAATTCTTCTCATGACTCTGAAGAATTTGCCCTCTTTTTCTCATTCATACTTTAGTTCATAGCTTAGATTTCAGCTTCTTAGAGAAAGCACTTCTGTCGTCCTAAGAAGCTTTGTGACCCTCCTGAGAACTATCATCACCTTGTTCTGTAAGTAGCTATTAGTTCCTTAAGCTACTCAAAATGGAAATTTTATTTATTTATTATATTATTCCAAGGATCAAATAGATTCTCCTATGTTTATGAACATGTAGTGAATAGTTTTGGGAAAAAAAAAAGTTAAATTCATACATAATGAAGTTGTTAATAAAGTAGTTTATAAATAATTTAACAATTTAATAAAAGTAAGTAAATTGCAAGTTAGATACAACTAATAACAAAGGTAATAATAATAGTAAAATATTATGTTTCTAGGTGCTGATTGAAAAAAGTGTACAACTTCAAAGCTGAGAGTTATGTTGATATTATATTTGGTGGATTTTCTGAGAACTTCAACCTCAGAACACAGGACTCTCAGATTTCCCTGAGAGACCACTTCAAAGAGGTAAGGGAAGAGCCAGGATATATAGAACTTTGTAGGAGTGGGTTGTTATTTCTTATAGGAAGATACAGAAGCTTGGGTTTACTGAAATCATTCTTTTTACGTGCACTTCAGCTATCTGGGGCCGTTATCTGTTTGTTTGTTTGTTTTATTCATACTGCATATTTGAAAAAAAAAAATTTATTTTGTATTGGGGTATAGCCAATTAAAAATGTTATGATAGTTTAGGGGAACAGCAAAGGGACTCAGCCATACATATTCATGTATCCATTCTCCTCTAAATTCTCCTCTCATTCAGGCTGCCACATAACCCTGCTATACAGTAGACCTTTGTTGGTTATTTATTTTAAATATAGTAGTGTGTACATGTCCATCCCCAACTCCCTAACTCTCCCTCTCACCCTTCCCCTTGTCAATCATAAGTTCATTCTGTAAGTCTGTGAGTCTCTTTCTGTTTTGTAATTTTACTTGTATTATTTCTTTTTAGATTCCACATATAAGGGATGTCATACAGTATTTCTCTTTCTCTGACTTACTTTCCATTCTGCATTTCCTCAGGGTCAAACCTTGGAAGTGGCTACAGTACTGAGAGTTTGATGGCTGCAACATCCTTTGTTTACTGATATGGCAGGTGGCATTTCCCTAGTGTTCAGACAGTAAAGAATTCACCTGCAATGTGAAAAGCCTGGGTTCAATCCCTGAGTTGGGATGATCCCCTGGAAGTGGGCACTCCAGATGATACCCTGGCAGCCCACTCCAGTACTCTTGCCTGGAGAACTCCTATGGACAGAGGAGGCTGACAGGCTACAGTCCATGGGGTCTCAGAGTCAGACATAACTGAACGAGTAAGTACAATTCATTGTCCACATAAGTGTCTCCCTTATTTTGTGTAGTGCAGTGTGATAGAAAAAGCAATGTCTTTAGAACGGTACAAAGGCATTAACATTCATTAGTTTGTGACCTATCTTATGTAACTAATAGTGTCTGCCTCCTGATCTAACAAATGGATAAACAAATGTATGTATATATATATATATATATATATATATATATACATTTCTTGAGAATGCTTTGTATATACAATTTATGATCCATGTCTTTATCCTGTCTCTTAAATGTTGACATACTTCAAGTTCAAACCATAGGTCAGCTTCCTCTCTCAATATGCACACTGACCTTGGATAATTTTATCTTACAATGACCACCATTCTGGCCATGAAGCCCAGATCGATTTCTGAACTTCATAACTGGATGCCTTTCCTTGAATGTTCCAAAAGAACTTTAAACCTTTCAGGTTAGGATAACTTAGAGGCTACGAGTCTCTTTATCATGCTCAGTGTAAGTATGTATATATTCTCTGCAAAAATGTTAATATACTTATTCATGGAGTGTTGTTCACGACTCTGATGGGTGTGTGTTGTAATGAATAACACAGGAATTATATAGGTGGTTGTGACAAGAATTTTGAAAGGGTATTGTGAACTTTAGACTTTTGTATTCAATTGTTGTAGGGATTATATTCAGTTAATACACATATGGTAATTAAAACTTTGACTAGCACTTTATGAGGAGTGAATCCTTTTGGCTTTTGTTGTCATATCGCAAGCGAGCTAACTCTACACATCCCCAAACTGCCTATTTGTCTTATATTCCCTGGCTTAGATTTTAACAAAGCAATTACAATATTTAATTTCCTCTATCAAGACACCTAAGTATAAGTTCAGGTCACATAACAATTGTATTCTTCAAATATATTTTTAAGTAAAAAATTTAGTGCACACATGTTAAAAAAAAAAAGTAATAAAATGTGTTTCTTTCATCCTAGATAACCAGTCTCACTTTCCAGAATTACACTTGACAGTCTCTAGAATATTATTCTATAGGTTGTCACACATACAATGAATATTAATTTTCTTTTTATGTCATACACACCCACAAAATGAATGTAAATATCTCTTTCATTTTACTCAAGGCAGGGAGTATTTCTTTTTACAATTAAAATATTAACATTTCTCTTTTTAGTACATGCAAGCTCCTCAGCCTTTCTCTATCTGTGTGTGGATACTACCTTGTATAGAATCCCACATTTCCTTAGCTCACCTCTACTTCTGGGCAATTATATTGTTTTACACACTCTATCCTTGGGAGAAACCCAAGTAAGATGGTAGGCACTGAAAGAGGGCATCAGAGAGCAAACAGACTGAAACCACAATCACAGACAACTAGCCAATCTGATCGCATGGAACACAGCTTGTCTAACTCAATGAAACTAAGCCATGTCATGTAGGGCCACCCAAGACAGCTGGGTCATGGGGGAGAGGTCTAACAGAATATGGTCCACTGAAGAAGGCAATGGCAAACCATTTCAGTATTCTTGCCTTGAGAACCCCATGCACAGTATGAAAAGGCAAAAAGAGAGGACACTGAAAGATAAACTCCCCAGGTTAGTAGGTGCCCAATATGCTACTGAAGATCAGTGGAGAAATAACTCTAGAAAGAATGAAGGGATGAAACCAAAGCAAACACAACACACAGTTGTGGATATGACTGGTGACAGAAGCAAGGTCAGATGGTGTAAAGAGCAATATGACATAGGAACCTGGAATGTTAGGCCTATGAATCAAGGCAATTGGAAATGGTCAAACAGGAGATGGCAAGAGTGAACGTTGACATTCTAGGAATCAGCAAACTAAAACGGACTGGAATGGGTGAATTTAACTCAGATGACCATTATATCTACTACTGTGGGCAGGAATCCCTTAGAAGAAATGGAGTAGCCTTCACAGTCAACAAAACCATCCAAAATGCAGTACTTGGATGCAGTCTCAAAGATGACAGAATGATCTCTATTCATTTCCAAGGCAAAACAATCATTATCATGGTAATCCAAGTCTATGCCTTGACCCATACTGCTGAAGAAGCTGAAGCTGAACAGTTCTATGAAGACCTACAAGACCTTTTAGAACTAACACCCAAAAAAGATGTATCTTTAATTATAGGGGACTGAAATGCAAAAGTAGGAAGTCAAGAAACATCTGGAGTAACAGACATATTTGGCCTTGGAGTAGGGAATGAAGCAGGGGAAAGGCTAATAGAGTTTTTCCTAGAGAATGCACTGGTCATAGCAAACACCCTCCTCTAGCAATGCAAGAGAAGACTCTATACATGGACATCATCAGATGGTCAACACCAAAATCAGATTGATTATATCCTTTGTAGCCAAAGATGGAGAAACTCACTAAAGTCAGGAAAAACAGGATCAGGAGCTGTCTATGGCTCAGATCATGAACTCCTTATTGCCAAATACAGACTGAAATTGAAGAAAGTGGGGAAAACCACTAGCCCATTCAGGCATGACTTCAATCAAATGCCTAACAATCATACAGTGGAAGTTAGAAATAGATTTAAGGGACTAGATCTGATAGGTAGAGTGCCTAATGAACTGTGGATGGAGGTTCGTAACATTGTACAAGAGGCAGGGATCAAGATCAGACCCAAGAATGAGAAATGTAAAAAAGCAAAATGGCTATCTGAGGAGGGCTTATAAATACTGTGAGAAAAAGAGAGCAAAAAGCAAAGGAGAAAAGGAAAGATATACCATTTGAATGCAGAGTTCCAAAGAATAGCAAGGAGAGATAAGAAAGCCTTCTTAGTGATCAATGCAAAGAAATAGAGGAAAAGAACAGAATGGGAAAGACTAGAGATCTCTTCAAGAAAATTAGAGATACCAAGGGAACATTTCATGCAAAGATGGGCTCAATAAAGGACAGAAATGGTATGGACCTAACAGGAGCAGAAGATATTAAGAAGAGGTGGCAAGAATACACAGTAGAACTGTACAAAAATGATCTTCACGACCCAGATGATCATGGTGATGTGATCACTCACCTGGAGCCAGACATCCTGGAATGTGAAGTCAAGTGGGCCTTAGGAAGCATCACTAGGAACAAAGCTAATGGAGGTGATGGAATTCCAGGTGAGCTATTTCAAATTCTGAAAGATGATGCTGTGAAAGTGATACCCTCCATATGTCAGCAAATTTATAAAACTCAGCAGTAGCCACAGAACTGGTAAAAGTCACTTTTAATTTCAGTCCCAAAGAAAAGCAATGCCATAGAACTCAAACTACTGCACAATTACACTCATCTCACATGCTAGTAAAGTAATGCTCAAAATTTTCCAAGCGAGGCTTCAACAATACATGAACCGTGAACTTTCAGATGTTCAAGCTGGATATAGAAAAAGCAGAGGAACCAGAGATCAAATTGCCATCATCTGCTGGATCATTGAAAAAGCAAGAGAGTTCCAGAAAAATATCTGTTTTTGCTTTATTGACTATGCCAAAGCCTTTGGTTGTGTGGATCACAATAAACTGAAAAATTCTGAAAGAGATGGGAATACCAGACCACCTGACCTGCCTCTTGGGATCTTGTATGCAGGCCAGGAAGCAAGAGTTAGAACTGGACATGAAACAACAGACTGGTTCCAATTTGAGAAAGGAGTACATCAAGGCTGTATATTGTCACCCTGCTTATTTAACATATATGCACAAGCTGGAATCAAGTAGTTCCTCAGAGCTATGCTGTCTCCCAGGTTATAGCCCTCATTTTGCCCCAAATAAAACTTAACTTACAACTCTCATATTGTGCCCTTTTTTCAGTTGACACTTTTTTGTCTCTATATTTTGTATATTTAAGAAAATTATTCATTTTTAATTTTTGTAACAATCTTTCAAAATTTAAACCATTGAACCAACTATAATTTATTTTGTTATGAGAATAGCATATATAATCAGCTTTTCTTTCAATATATGATCTCATAAGTCAAATTATCCTCTTATTATTCTTCTTTTTTCAAAAGTAACAGGTCATTTTTGTATTTTTATTTTTTACATGGACTTTTGATTTTTGTCCATGCTCCCCTTTTTCCTGGGTATCTTATTAATGTGTTTATTCCAAACCTACAGAATTCCCACAATAATTTTGAAGTAATTTTGATCTTTATAAACCTGAGCCTCTAGTCAAAAAGTAAATCATTTTCATAGCCAAACTTATTTAAACTACTCAATAATTTTCATATTATATTGATCTGAAAATTGAATCTTTTGCTCTAATTTCAGCTTGCTCTTCTTGTGTAGTGTACAAGGATGATATCATAATATATTGTGCATGTAGTTATATTAAAACTTATAGTTAAATTTTAGCAGCCTGTGGTAAAGCATAGGATATAAATCTAAACAGCAGACTGACAGCATCACTATAACTATATAACAAGTGAGGGAGGGTGTCAGTTTTTAGTCACACAGATTAGTGGAACAAATATGTAGTATAAATCTCCAAAAACATATCTATTTGCAGCTAAACCCATGACAAATAACATACACTTATTGAACTGAGTACTCTCTCAATTGTTTTGTACAATTAAACCTATCTTAATAGTCTAATCCTTTGTGTCACAAATTCATCTCAGGTCCTTCCTAGGATTTCCCTCCTGTAAAGCATTAGCTAGATAACATCAAATTCTGCTTCAATCAGTATCTAGTCAATTTTTAAGATTATTTTGTTATGGAAAAATTGATGATCAAAGATGAAAGCCCTATTGTTACTGTGATGAGGAGGAAAACTTGTCTGATTAAACTTTCATTTAATTTTAACATTTATTTTTTTCAAGATGGATCCTTTTAATCATGACGTTAATGAATGTGAATATTCTACAGTTCTCACAGCTCTTTCTTTCTATTTTTGTGTGTTTATGTATTTCCATTCTCTACTCTGTTTCCCAATTTATTAACACCTCTCAATTTCTGTCTTTAACTTAAGATGCCAGCAGCTATTTCAACACAGTATATACTTCTTTCATCATCATTGTTCAGACACCACTTTAATTGATAAACTTGTAGTTTCTTGGAATATCCTTATAGTGTCAACACTTTAAAAAATATAAGCATCTTTTCTCTTTCATTTTATTTCTTAAACATAAGAATCAGGCTTGTTGAATACTCTTTCTCCTTTTTTGTTAGTATTTTTATAATAAATATTATCTCATAATTTTTCCTTCAGTGATTCTGGTAATTTCACCATAGTACATCCAAACTTTGTTGAACTTCAATATAAGAACTGGCCAAGCAGGGTGGTCAGTCAATTGTTTCGACTTAATTACCTGCAGACCTACCCCACCAATCAAATGTCCTCACCCCGCCTACACCTGCCTATGGCCCCCTACCACATTGTTCCCAACATCCTGACCCCTCCCACACCTGCCTGTGATTTTTCAGTATAAAAGTTCCTCACAATTGATGTTCGGGGTTCATCTCCTTGAGTGGAGACTGAACCCCGGCGCGTCGGCCTAATAAATCCTCTTGCTGATTGCAAAAAAAAAAAAAAAAAAAAAAAAAAAAAAATTTGTCTCTCTGGGACCCAATACTCTCATTCTAATTATTGCTATATATTTTCCTTTTATTTGAAGAAAACATCATTAGTACATATTTAACTATATTTTGTATCCTTATTTTCTTCCTTTCTAAAGTAATTCACTTAAAGGTTTTATATATCTTCTTGCACCTTCCGTGCCACCACTTAAGTAATTTTCCTTACTGAATCAAGAATGATCTTTCTAAGATATAAACATATGAATAACCAATTGGGAACAGTGGTTTACTCATTTGAATGAGTGAAATTAGGATTTTGGAACTGTCATATACAAATTGGCAGTTGCCATGGTATTTGTCACCTAACTCTACAAAGATTAAATCATACGCTGCTTCAATTGCTGGTTTTTAAAACTATCTGAAAGGAGATCAAGATGGAGAGCACAAATAAGGCACTCTGTACTCTGGAAAAAACTTACAGAACAGGTCTTCAGATAGATATTTTCAGGGGCTGATTTTTATAAGCTCAATTCCTTTATCTCCTTATATCTTAAAAGCATTAAAATCCTTCATGATATCTACTCATGAGTTGTAGAAAACTTCTGTAGAAAAATTATGTACTTGATTGTGTGTACTTCTCCTTCATCAAAATCAAATATATACTGACTTTTCCCCTGCCTCTTTGGAGCAGTTTCTCAGAGCTATCTGAGATGCTGTCTCCCTGCTATAGTCCTCATTTTGCCCCAAATAAAATTTGACTCACAACTCTCACATTGTGTACTTTTTAAGGTGGCAGAAGCTTGCAAGGAAAAGGTAATAAAAATAGTCTATTATCCTTGAATTCTGACCAAAATGTTTTGTATTTATGTAAAAGGGGAGAAATATCAATAACCTCATATATGCAGATGACACCACCCTTATGGCAGAAAGTGAAGAGGAGCTAAAAAGCCTCTTGATGAAAGTGAAAGAGGAGAGTGAAAAAGTTGGCTTCAAGCTCAACATTCAGAAAATGAAGATCATGGCATCTGGTCCCATCACTTCATGGGAAATAGATGGGGAAACAGTGTCAGACTTTATTTTTTGGAGCTCTAAAATCACTGCACATGGTGATTGCATCCATGAAATTAAAAGACGCTTACTCCTTGCAAGGAAAGTTATGACCAATCTAGATAGCATATTAAAAAGCAGAGACATTACTTTGCCAACAAAGGTCCATCTAGTCAAGGCTATGGTTTTTCCAGTAGTCATGTATGGATGCGAGAGTTGGACTATGAAGAAAGCTGAGTGCTGAAGAATTGATGCTTTTGAACTGTGGTGTTGGAGAAGACTCTGGAGAGTCCTTTGGACTGCAAGGAGATCCAACCAGTCCATTTGAAGGATATCAGCCCTGTGAATTCTTTGGAAAGAATGATGCTGAAGCTGAAGCTCCAGTACTTTGGCCACCTCATGCGAAGTTGACTCATTGGAAAAGACTCTGATGCTGGGAGAGATTGGGGACAGAAGGAGAAGGGAACGACAGAGGATGAGATGGCTGGCTGGCATCACCAACTCTATGGACGTGAGTTTGTGTGAACTCCGGGAGATGGTGATGGACTGGGAAGCCTGGCATGCTGCGATTCCTGGGGTCGCAAAGAATCGGACATGACTGAGCAACTCAACTGAACAGAATTGAAGGATTATAGAAACCACTGGCAGATTTTGATTAGAGAACTCTACACAAGCCAGACTAGAAAGAAAAAACAGGCAGCAGTGAGGAAGAACAACAAAGATCTAGAAACAGGAAGAGAGAGAAATAGTCAAAATATGCAAATAGAGAGAGAAATAAATAGTATTTGGAAGAGCCAAATTAATACAAAAGCTTGCTTTTTGCAGTTTGAAAATTGGCAATCCACTCCAGTATTCTTGCCTGTGAAATCCCATGGAGAGACAAACCTGGCAGAATACAGTCCATGGAGTCACAAAGTGTTGGACACGACTGAATGACTAACACACACAAGCCTTCTAAAAGAAGATAATTCTGGTTATGAGACAGCACAGATGAACCTTCAGGATATTATGCTATGTAAAATAAGTTAGGTTTTCATTCCAATCCTAAAAAAGGGCAATACCAAAGAATGTTTAAGCTATAGTACATTTGCACTCATTTCACATGCTACCGCAGAAATACTCAAAATTCTCCATGCCAGGCTTAAACAGTATGTGAATCGAGACCTTCCAAATGTACACAGCTAGAATTAGAAAAGGCAGAGGAACCAGAAAACAAATTGCTAACATCTGTTGGATCATAGAAAAAGCAAGAGAATTAAAAAAAAAAAAATACTTCTGCTTCCTTAACTATGCTAAAGCCTTTGACTGTGTGGATCACAACAAACTGTTGGAAATTCTTCAAGAGATGGAATACCAGACAATCTTAATTGCCTCTTGCCAAACCTATATGCAGGTGAAGAAACAACAGTTAGAACTGAACATGGAATGATGGACTGATTCCAAATTGGAAAAGGTTTATGTCAAAGCGGTATATTGTCACCCTGCTTATTTAATTTATATGTCGAGTACATCATGCAAAATGCAAGGCTGGATGAAGCACAAGCTGGAATCAAGATTGCCAGGAGAAATCTCAGTAACCTCAGATATGTAGATGACACCACCCTTGTGGCAGAAAGTGAAAAGGAACTGAAGAGCCTCTTGATAAAAGTGAAAGAGGAGAGTGAAAAAGGTGGCTTAAAACTCAACATTCAAAAAAACCAAGATCATTGACATTGTGTTCCATCACTTCATGGCAAATAGATGGGGAAAAAATAAAAACAGTGACAGACATTATTTTCTTGGGCTCCGAAAAAACTGCAGATGGTGACTCCAGCCATGAAATCAAGACACTTGCTCCTTGGAAGAAAAGCTATGACCAACCTAGACAGCATATTAAAAAGTAGAGACATTACTTTGCCAGCAAAGGTCCATCTAAGTCAAAGTTATGGTTTTTCCAGTAATCATGTATGATGTGAGAGTTGGACCAAAAAGAAGGCTAAACACTGAAGAATTGATACTTCTGAACAGTGGTATTGGAGAAGACTCTTGAGAGTCCCTTGGACTGCAAGGAGATCAAACCAGTCAATCCTAAGGGAAGTCAGTCTTGAATATTCTTTGGAAGGACTGATGTTGAAGTTGAAACTCCAGTACTTTGACCACCTGATGTGAATAACTGACTTATTGGAAAAAACCATGATGCTGCGAAAGATTAAAGGTAGGAGGAAAAGGGGATTGCAGAGGACAAGATGGTTGGATGGCATCACTATTTCAATGGATATGAGTTTGAGCACTCTCTAGGAGATGGTGGATGACAGGGAAGCCTGGTGTGCTGCAGTCCATGGGGTTGCAAAGAATCATACATGACTGAGCAACTGAACAGCAACAGCTACGAAAGAAAATTATGCCCTTAATTTTTGTCATTCTCATATGTTGGGTTGAAAAGCAGGTTGAGATAAAAGAAGGGGGAAAAAATGGTTAATTTGGAATATTTTTTTCTTTTTACAACAGTCTTATACACAGACTCTGAAATATCAAATGTCTTTTCCTCTCTCTTTTAGGTGAACTATATGTTTAAATGTCTTACTGAAATCAGAAGGACATTTAAATTAGGACTTGGCAGTGATTTTACAGTTGAAAACCTGCGTTTGAGTTCTGTCTCTCCTACTTCTAACTCTACAACTTGACTTAATTTATTTAGAACTTTTCTTATACAATTTTTTTAAAATAAAGGTTAGTTATCTGTACCATCTGTACATCACAGGCTTATTATGTGGATTAAACTAAATTTATCATAATTTAATTCAGTTCAAAGAAATGCAGTAAACAAACATTTATTGAGAGCCTACTAGTTTAAGAATTTGTAAATTTAAATAAAAAGTCACACTCTTTGCCATCATGGCCACCACACCTCACACTCTCTCATCTGGATAAAACAGACAGGTTTAGCAAACTGATTTTTAAGAATATATTATCATTTTACTATGATGCTGGATCTTGTAGAACTGTCTTTAAGTTTGAAAGGTAACTTACATTTACAAACTCAAACTAAGATTTCTCCCAAGAGGAGGAACGATATATATATGTACACATAAGTCAATTAATATACTCTGAGTAATGTAGCTGTCAACAGTTTTGAATGAATTTTTGAGAAATGTTTCTTCTTTAAGGAAAGCAAGTAGGAAAACTACTTAGGAAGCTAAATAGCATGACAATACTAAGTGAAAATGAAATCAAATAACAGACATATGACCTGAAAGAATATTCCCAGCCCATCATAGTGAAAAGACATAGAATTCTCTTTAAAGAACTTGCACTCATAGACTAGCTCTAGAAGTTAAAAATAACTTCTAACTAACCAGTTTGTTTTTTTTTTAATTATACATACCTTGTGTGCAGTTATATAGTGAGTTAATTAATTCACTAAGCATCAGGCATCCTGCTATCTGTCTCGCTGATTATGAAGGTTAATAAGAAAACACCTCTGCCTTAAATGCAGAGCCCACATCAGAAATAACAATACATGACTACAATATGAATTGTCATGCAATAACAAGAGTAAGCACAGCATTTTTGTTTGTTTGCTTGTTTGTTTGCCAAAGGAGCACTGGAAAAATCCTGTGAGAGGAAGTAATTCAAACATACTTTTCAATGAGTTTATTTGAACTAGAAGACCCCCAGGGAGGAAAAATTCAGTTCAGGTCAGTCGCTTAGTTGTGTCCGACTCTTTGCAACCCTATGAATTGCAGCACGCCAGGCCTCTGTGTCCATCACCAACTCCCGGAGTTCACCCAAACTTATGCCCTTCGAGTTGGTGATGCCATCCAGCCATCTAATCTTCCGTTGTCCCCTTCTCCTCCTGCCCCCAATCTCTCCCAGAGTCAGAGTCCTTTCCAATGAGTCAACTCTTCGCATGAGGTGGCCAAAATACTGGAGTTTCAGCTTTAGCATCATTCTTTCCAAAGAAATCACAGGGCTGATCTCCTTCAGAATGGACTGGTTGGATCTCCTTGCAGTTCAAAGGACTCTCAAGAGTCTTCTCCAACACCACAGTTCAAAAGCATCAATTCTTCGGCAATCAGCCTTCTTCACAGTCCAACTTTCACACCCATACATGACCACTGGAAAAACCATAGCCTTGACTAGATGGACCTTTGTTGGCAAAGTAATGTCTCTGCTTTTCAATATGCTATCTAATGGTCATAACTTTCCTAGAAAGGAGTAAGCATCTTTTAATTTCATGGCTGTAGTCACCATCTGCAGTGATTTTGGAGCCCCCAAAAGTAAAATCTGACACTGTTTCCACTGTTTCCTCATCTATTTGCCATGAAGTGATGGGACCAGATGCCATGATCTTTGTTTTCTGAATGTTAAGAGCAGTTAAAATTTTATAAAAAGCTAGCAATGTTCAGGCCTGTTCACTCTTCTCTTTGTCTCTTTGTTCTCAGGAAAAGGAAAGAGAAAAAGTCATTCCTTTTTTTTTTCCCTTTTCATTACAACAATTTGAGCACCTATGAAGGATTTATACACCACTGAGAGACGTGAAGCATGTAAGATGTGGCTAAAACAACTCTGGGGCAAAAAGAGAGAAGTTAAGCTCCTAAGCGGCACATACTGGCCCACCACAGGATCATCACTGGCAATTTTATCTTGATAAACTGACTTCAAAATGGGAAACAAAGATTTAGTATAAAAAGACAGATTTAGTATAAAAGACAGATTTTAGTATGAAAGACAGATTCCCAGTGCCCAGCTGGGTAGATGTACATATAAAACTTATAAGGGTTTTACTTGATCAGAAATCAGAGGAAATCTCATCCTTGAAATTGAGGGGGTTTTTCATTGTGTATGCAAGTTATGTTAAGGGTAAAAGCCTACTTGGTAAAACCTTAAACAAAGGCTTTCTGGGGGGAATTTAAGTCTCTGTGTTTGTGTGTTTTGCTTGCTCATGTTTTTGAAATCTTGGCTTTGAATGTAAATTCTCCAAATTTAGGTTACACCATCCTCTACCCTCTTATGGGAAGGTCTTTTGTGTCTTAATAGTTTGTATCTCTGTTGAGTTAATTTTTATTGATGGGCAAATGATGGAATCCTTTAAAACTGGAGAAACTAACAAGCTGATAAATCTAGAGTGCTCTCATTGTAAACAATTATCTTTTGGCACCTATAAAACAAAAATCAAATTAAATGTGAAATTATATATCTAATAATTAACCTTAACACTTTCATAGTTTATTTTAAAAAGCAAGAAAAACTGGCTTGGGAAAACTTATTTGTGGTCTTTGTTTCCCCTCAATGAGTCTTACAAATGCTAATAAGTGCGTTCAATTAATTGTAATGTCAACAGGAAAAACTTGAGGAAAGTCTGGCTATAACTTCAACAAGATAGAATTTTTTTTAAAGAGTTAAATGAACAAAGCAATCTTTGGGCAGTGATTCAAAATGGAATAAATAAAATGGCATTTATGTGATTAAAGAACCTATACTATCTAAGGTTAAATGAGCCAAAAGGACCGCTCTACTGATCCTGAACAGGGCTTTGCCTGTGGCTCAGCTGGTAAAGAATCCGCCTGCAATGGAGGAGTCCTGAGTTCAATCTCTGGGCAGGGAAGATCCACTGGAGAAGGGAAAGACTACCCACTCCAGTATTCTGGCCTGGAGAATTCCATGGATGATATAATACATGAGGTTGCAAAAAGTAGGACACAACTGAGTAACTTTCATTTTCACTGATCTTGAACATTTAAAGTAAAACAAATCTGTTTTATTTGCCCCAGTTTGTATGTATGTGTATATATATATACACATACATATGTATATATATATATGAATTTATGCTGAGATATATGGCCAGCAATTATTGGGGACAGTTAGGCTAATGGGGCTGACTTCTTCAACTCAACCCCACTGTGGAGATTCCAGAACTCTTTATATAAAAGTAATTGGAAGGACTGATGCTAAGGCTGAAATTCCAATACTTTGGCCACCTCACACAAAGAGGTGACTCATTGGAAAAGACCCTGACTCTAGGAGGGATTAGAGGCAGGAGGAGAAGGGGACGACAGAGGATGAGATGGTTGGATGGCATCACCGATTTGATGCACATGAATTTGGATGAACTCCGGGAGTTAGTGATGGACAGGGAGGCCTGGCATGCTGTGATACATGAGGTTGCAGAGTCAGACACGACTGAGTGACTGGACTGAACTGAACTGAACTGAAAAGCAATATTGCATAGGCACCTGGAATGTTAGGTCCATGAATCAAGGCAAATTGGAAGTGGTCAAACAGGAGATGGCAAGAGTGAACATCAACATTTTAGGAATCAGCAAACTACTGACTGTTAGTGAAATACTGCATGGGTGAATTTAACTCAGATGACCATTATATCTACTACTGTGGGCAAGAATCCTTTGGAAGAAATGGAATAGCCATAATAGTTAACAAAAGAATCCAAAATTCAGTACTTGGATGCAGTCTCAAAATGGCAGAATTATCTCTATTAATCTCCAAGGCAAACTGTTAGGTAGTTAGAATAGGAAAAAGGAGTCCAAAATGGTGGTGGCTAAAAGACAAGGAAGGGAAAAGCCTGTGATAGTAGAGCAAAGGAAGGTCCGAGGACCGGAGTGAGGACCTCAGATAGAAGAAACAGCACTCCTGCCTAGCCCAATTTACACAGGGCAAGCCCTGGGGGAGGAAAAAAAAAAAAGTATAAAGAGAGGAGCCAAAGGGCCGGTGGTCTCTCACTTGGGTGCTCTGTCTCTCTCTTTTCTTCACGTTTTTTGGGTTGACATGCCCTCACACCTCGCGAATATATTTTCTTTTATTTTCTAAATAAAACTGAGCTGTAACGCAGAGCTGTAACACTGATCTGTCCGAGAGCTGTAATACCAATCTGTCTGAGAGCAGAGACATGCCAAGGGTTTTAATGTCCATTGTTTCAAATTTTTGTTGTGACGAGACAGATCCAAGGAAATTACACATTACCCTGACATCTATGGTGCTGTGACCCGAATTTAACCTGGCTGAAACAACCTCCACGTGGCTGAGCGTGAAGAAAATCCAGTGCAGGGGAAATGACAAGAAGCCCATCATGCTGGAAACTGGGACAGCAAAAAATGATCTCAGCTGAAAGCGCATGTGGCTCAGTCTCAGATTTGAGAAGACCTCCAGTTAAGGTAAGAAGTCCTCACTCCTATGGCTAGAGGAACATATGCCTAATGAAATCTTAATTCCTTTACCATCACTCATTTCTTGTTTCCTTGAACCCATCTCCCCCACCCCCCAGCCAGGAACAGGTGAGTGGGAGAGGGTGCAACTGAGGGACTCTGGAGAGGCTACTCCTTGTTATGTCCCAAAGGCACTATCTGCTGAGCCCCAGTAGCTGTTATCCAAGCCAGTGGGGGTTCTTCTGTGCTTAATCTTCTTTGTGCCAAGGATCAAGTCAATGAAAACTATGAGCACATGTCAGGTATTTAGCAGATTTTCTGGCAGGCTATGGAGGGATTTCTTGGCACATTTTTCCCACTGTGTTTTCCTCCCGTCCTTCAGCTCCTCTCTGCCGGGACTTGAGCTCAGCCAAAACCCAGGGTCCTTGGCTTCAGGACCTAGTGAAACTCAAGCTCTGATGTCTCATTGCAAAAATTCAGTGAGAGACACAGTGATAGGTAAGAGATGGATTTGTTAGGATTTAGAGAGAAGCACCCTCTGCAAAGTGTGGGCAATTGTAGAGGGCAAAGGCTTTGGCCATGGAATGTGGTCTGGCTAGCTTTTGTGAGTAGGTAATTCTCATACTAATGAGTTGGAGGATCATCCCAACCATTGGGGAACCACCCACTTCTCCATCTTTTGGCAGTGCCTTGGAGCTGTCCTGCCACATCTGGGTGTATCATTTAGCTTGCAGATTGGAGATTAAGGTTCACTTGAATTTGACTTGTCATCTTGGACCCATCTGATTTTAATCGGTTTATGTTATGCCTTTGAACTATGTTATTCTTTCAAAAGTTGTGCCTTGCCCATTTCCCTCCTGTTTCATGCTCTTCTCCTGAGCCCTTTCCAGGCCTACAATGTTGCCTCTACAACCTTCTGGAGGGATAACCAGAAAATTGCTGGCCCTTGGAAGGGAAATACTGTATAATATCCAGTCTCTTTAGATATAATATCCAATCTCTCTAGATATTCAGGCTTTCATCTTCCATCTTTCCTACAACATGTGCAATATCAGCATCTGTCAGTGAACCCACTACGGCAGGCGACAGGCACACAATGCCTACTATAAGTCCATCTGTTGGCATCCCTTCAAGGGCAATTGGGCTTTCACGGGTAATGTTTGCCACACTGGGAGTTAGCCCTGCAGGCCATTTGGGCCCAAACTCTTATCACCCTTCTCTTAAAGTTACAAACATGCCCCTAGATCAAATCTCCACTCCACTTTTATGGAACATCTGGTCTGTTGCCTCTTACCAGTTTGTTCTTAAACCACTTACAACTCCTACAACCAAGACTCTGCCTCCTTGCAGGCAGCATACTCCATCCTGCTTATTATTAAAATACTCTAGGGGCTTCCCTGGTGGCTAAGAGGGTAAATTGTCTGCCTGCAATGTAGGAAACTGAGTTTGATCTTTGGTTTGGGAAGATCCCCAGAGAAGAAAATGCCAACCCGCTCCAGTATTCTTGCCTGGAGAATCCCATGGACGGAGCAGCCTGGTAGGCTACAGTCCACTCCACGGGGTCGCAAAGGGTTGGACACGACTTCACTTTCACTTTAATGCTTCTAACAGGACCAAATAACCCACTCCTTTGTTATTATTTCTGTTATTTCCTAAAGTGGGTCTATGACAATGAAATGTTTGCCATTGGAAACACCCTAAGCTGCTCTTATGGAGGATTAGGGGAGGAACTCAGTGACTTACATACCCTCAGAGCAGTAAGAAGATAAGGCTCATGGCTGCTTCACCAGGTTCCCAGTCTCAGGGCACAGGCTAGGATTGCTTTACATCATGATATCTGTTCCCATCTGTGGAGAACAAACTGGCAATGAGTTAAGATTACAACCCTTTAATCCTACCTAGCACTGGTCACTCTTGAGACCTTGGGCTTTGCCCAAGTCCAATCTTGGAGTCCCAGAAGATTGACCTGCCTAGGAATCTGGTCCTCGAAATGTCACACCTCAACCTGCTTGGGGATCCACTAGTCCAGGGGTCCTAGGAGATCATCACACCTTTACTTGCCCAGGGACCCAATTCTCAGGAGGCTGACCTGCCTCAGCCTGCCCGGGGATTCAATATCCAGGAGGCTGTCACATCTCAGCCTGCCTGGGAATCTGCACCCTGACCTGAGGATGCCTGGCTCTCAGGTTGCAACTATACTGGGTAAGATAAGCTTCAGAAAGACTCACAGCCAACGAAGTCCACCATGGGAATAGAAGGAAGCTTATTACTTGTGGGACTGTGACCAGTCTCAGCAATAACTCAGGAGCCCAATGAGAACCCAATTGCCTTTCTGGAAATGCTAAAAGAGGCCCTCCAAAAGTTTACCAATCTTGACTAGACTCTTACAAGAGACAGGTGATTTTAAAGGACAAATTCCTGTCCCAGTGTATATCAGATATCAGAATAAAGTTACAACAGCTACAGCAGCAGGACCCTGCTGCCTCTTTAGATGAGATGGTCCAGAAAACTACCAATAGCCTCTATAACAGAGAACAGGAGAAGGAGGTCAATGCTCAGGAGAGGGAAAAGGAAAGAGACAAGACATGCCCAGATGCTGGCCACCCTCCAGCGAAGCCCAATGGCAAACCCTGAGTCCTTGAAGGACAAGGCACAAGGCGAATGCCTAAACTGTAGAGAGGTGGGGTGTTGGGCCAAAGAGTGTCCAAACAGTGACAAGTCTCCTAAAATGGCTTGCTATGAAGGCCATCAACTCGGACATTGGGTGGCACTCTGCCCTCAGGACCCAAGAACCTCCAGGTCAAGCTCCAAGCCTTCCAACATGGTTCAACAAGACTGAGGCAGCCTGCTTCAGCCAGCCCACCTGTAATGATAACCATCACTGGACTGGAGCCAAGGATGCAACTGAATGTGGCAGATAGGCCTGAGAATTTCTTGGTTGGCATGGGGGCTACCTACTCTGTCTTGACCTCCTACTCCAGAGTCTTCTCCTCTGAAACCTGTACCATTTTGGGTGCTACAAGAAAAACAACTACTGAAAGATTCACCTGAGCACTTTTTTTTTTGCTGAGATGGACAAATATTTTCCCACCAGTTTCTAGTGGTCCGTGACCATGCTCTTCCCTTATTGGGAAAAAATATCTCCATGCCTTTGAAATCTTGCAGTTATTGCACTCCTGACAGAAGATGCTTTAAAACTCTCCTTTGGGGGGGGCAAACTATTTTTACCAGCCACCAAGTGAAACAACTCTTAACTGGGAGAAGCCATTTATGGATGCCTGATCAAAGAATCCTCAGATATCAAATAGTGCTGATGGAAAATCCAGGCCTCACTATATCCTCTTGTATGGTTCCTAACCCAGCCACCCTCCTTCTTACTCCCGAGGGCTCTCTCCCCTTTACTCTTGCCTAGAAACCTTGAACCACTGGACAAAACCCTGAGAGGGACTGTCAGAAGATCCTCTGACCAATCCTGAGGAAATCTGGTACACTGATGGAAGCAGCTTTGTCTTGGATGGAAAAAAGAAGAGCCAGATATGCAGTAGTCCCCAATTATGAGACCATAGAGGCTAAACCTTTGCCACCAGGTACTTCAGCCCAATTAGCTGAGTTCATAGCCCTGACTAGAGCTTTAGAGCTGGGAAAAGGAAAAAGAGTAGCCATTTACAGTGACTCCAAGTATGCCTTTCTGATGCTACATGCACATGCTGCTATTTGGAAAGAAAGTGGCCATTTGACCACTTGAGAGTCTCCAATCAAATATGGGGATCAAATCCTTAGGCTTTTGGAGGCAGTACATCTGCCCACCAAAGTTTCAGTTTCCCACTGTAAAGGACACCAAAAAGGGAGCATGGAGGTAGCACAAAGGAACCAAGAAGCTGATTAGGCAGCTAAGAGAGCAGCATCACAGAGCAATGACCTTTTAGGGGTTACCACCTTAGTTCCACAGACTAATTTTCCAGAAACTCCTTCATATTCTGAAAGGGAGACACTTAAACCTAAGAGTTAGGGTTTTCAAGATGATCACATGGGGTGGTTCCAAAAAGAGATACTCCTTGTTCTGCCTGGGAACCTACAGTGGAAGTTGGTTAACTCTTTATATGCCACCACTCATTTAGGGGAAAAGGCTCTCCAAAGATTGCTAGAAAGGTGCTTCAGAGAAATAAGCCTCAAAACAACTATAAGGTAAGTGGTCTCCTCTTGTCCCACTTGTCAATTAAGCAATCCCCAAGGAGCTTGAAGACCCCACCTGGCCCAGCCTGTCCAATGATGTGGTATCTACCCAGAAGAGGACTGGCAGATGGACTTCACCCAGATGCTAGTTTATCAAGGGTATAGATACCTATTAGTCATGATAGATACATTCACAGGATTGATTGAAGGCTTTCCTACCCAGACTGAGAAGGCTGAGGAGGTGGTAAAAAACACAATGGAGTATTACTCAGCTATTAAAAAGAATACATTTGAATCAGTTCTAATGAGGTGGATGACGCTGGAGCCGATTATACAGAGTGAAGTAAGCCAGAAAGAAAAACACCAATACAGTATACCTACACATATATATATATGGAATTTAGAATGATGGTAATGATAAACCTGTATACAAGACAGCAAAAGAGACACAGATGTATAGAACGGCCTTTTGGACTCTGTGGGAGAGGGAGAGGGTGGGATGGGTTGGCAGAGTGGCATAAAGGACACCAAAAAGGGAGCTGGAGGTAGCACAAAGGAACCAAGAAGCTGATTAGGCAGCTAAGAGAGCAGCATCACAGAGCAATGACCTTTTAGGGGTTACCACCTTAGTTCCACAGACTAATTTTCCAGAAACTCCTTCATATTCTGAAAGGGAGACACTTAAACCTAAGAGTTAGGGTTTTCAAGATGATCACATGGGGTGGTTCCAAAAAGAGATACTCCTTGTTCTGCCTGGGAACCTACAGTGGAAGTTGGTTAACTCTTTATATGCCACCACTCATTTAGGGGAAAAGGCTCTCCAAAGATTGCTAGAAAGGTGCTTCAGAGAAATAAGCCTCAAAACAACTATAAGGTAAGTGGTCTCCTCTTGTCCCACTTGTCAATTAAGCAATCCCCAAGGAGCTTGAAGACCCCACCTGGCCCAGCCTGTCCAATGATGTGGTATCTACCCAGAAGAGGACTGGCAGATGGACTTCACCCAGATGCTAGTTTATCAAGGGTATAGATACCTATTAGTCATGATAGATACATTCACAGGATTGATTGAAGGCTTTCCTACCCAGACTGAGAAGGCTGAGGAGGTGGTAAAAAACACAATGGAGTATTACTCAGCTATTAAAAAGAATACATTTGAATCAGTTCTAATGAGGTGGATGACGCTGGAGCCGATTATACAGAGTGAAGTAAGCCAGAAAGAAAAACACCAATACAGTATACCTACACATATATATATATGGAATTTAGAATGATGGTAATGATAAACCTGTATACAAGACAGCAAAAGAGACACAGATGTATAGAACGGCCTTTTGGACTCTGTGGGAGAGGGAGAGGGTGGGATGGGTTGGCAGAGTGGCAGTGTAACATGTATGATATTATAAGTGAAACGAATCGCCAGTCCAGGTTTGATGCAGGATGCAGGATGCTTGGGACTGATGCACAGGGATAATCCAGAGAGAAAGTGTGGGCCGGAAGGGGTGATGGGGGTCGGGATTGGGAGTTCTTGTACACTCGTGGCTGATTCATGTCAATGTATAGCAAACGAATACAGTATTGTAAAGCAAAACAAACTAAAAAATAAAAATTAATTAAAAAATAAAAAAAATTAAAACAAAACAAAACAAAACAACACAACAACAACAAAAACTGCTCCATGAAATCATTCCAAGATTTGGTCTGCCCAGGTCATTACAAAGTGAAAATGGGACATCATTTACTTATAAGGTCAACGAAGGGGGTCTCTAAAGCATTGGGCATTAATTATTATCTTCATTGTACCTTGAAGCCTAAGTCTTCAGGAAAAGTAGAAAGAACCAATTAAGTCTTAAAATCAATGATAAAAAAGATAACCCAGGAGACCTCCCTGGGATGAAAGGAAGTTTTAGCAATAGCTTTCCTCCACACCTATATTGCCCCTAAGGAACAGGTTGGTCTTAGTCCTTATGAGATGCTTTGTGGGAGACTTTTTGTTAATGTCAATGACCTCTTCCTAGATCCAGAAGCTCAGACCCTTCAGGCTTGTATCATGGCCATTGGTCAATTCCAACAGGATACATGCTTTTCTAAGGAGTCACCACTATATGCTTCAGGGACTCAAGTCCTAATTAAAGTCTGGAAAGATGGGTCCCCAAAGGCATAACTCCAGTGCACATAGAAGGGCCCCTACCCTGTAATACTTTCTATCCACAGCAATCAAAGTACTAGGACATGACTCTTGGATTCACTACTCATGAGTCAAGCCATGGAAGAAAACAGAAGAAGACACTCAATACACCTGTGAGTCCTGGGAGATCTCAGATACCTATTCAGGACTACAAATGAGTGCCATTCTAATGAACACCCCCAAAATTTAGTTTCTGGGTATAATATTTCTCAAGATAGCTCTAAAGAGCCAACACAGCTTGGCAGAGGTTGTATTCCAAAATAGAAAGGAGATAGAACTTCTGACCTCTGAACAGGAGGGACTTGAGCCATCTTGAATGAGACTCATTTTTTCCTAGGTAAATACCTCCAGTTAAGTTAAATAAAGTCTCACAGTCCTCAAGAAAAACATTCAGACCCTTAGAATCTAAAAGAACCAGCTGGAGAGTTCTTGGTGTGGCTACAGTCTCTCTTTGGGGATACTCTGGTAATGGGAATTTGGAGTTGCCTAACTGGACATGGAACAACAAACTGGTTCCAAATAGAAAAAGGAGTACATCAAGGCTGTATATTGTTACCCTGCTTATTTAACTTATATGCAGAGTCCATTATGAGAAACACTTGGCTAGAAGAAGTACAAGCTGGAATCAAGATTGGCAGGAGAAATATCAACCTCAGATATGCAGATGACACCACTCTTATGGCAAAAAGTGAAGAGGAACTAAAAAGCCTCTTGATGAAAGTGAAAGAGAATGAAAAAGTTGGCTTAATGCTCAACGTGAAAACTAAGATCATGGCATCTGGTCCCATCACTTCATGGCAAATAGATGGGGAGACAGTGGAAACAGTGTCAGACTTTAATTTTTGGGCCACAAAATCACTGCAGATGGTGATTGCAGCCATTAAATTAAAAGACACTTACTTTTTGGAAGGAAAGTTATGACCAACCTAGACAGCATATTAAAAAGCAGAGACATTACTTTGCCAACAATGGTCTGTCTAGTCAAGACTATGGTTTTTCCAGTGGTCATTTATGGATATAAGAGTTGGACTGTGAAGAAGGCTGAGCGCCAAAGAATTGATGCTTTTGAACTGTGGTGTTGGAGAAGACTCTTGAGAGTCCCTTGGGCTGCAAGGAGATCCAACCAATCCATTCTAAATGGGATCAGTCCTGGGTGTTCTTTGGAAGAAATGATGAAAAAGCTGAAACTCCAGTACTTTGGCCACCTCATGTGAAGAGTTGACTCATTGGAAAAGACTCTGATGCTGGGAGAGATTGGGGGCAGGAGGAGAAGGGGATGACAGTGGATGAGATGGCTGGATGGCATCACTGACTTGATGGACGTGAATCTAAGTAAACTCTGGGAGTTGGTGATGGACAGGGAGGCCTAGTGTGCTGCAATTCATGCGGTCACAAAGAGTCAGACATGACAGAGTGACTGACTGAATTGAACTGAATGCCCCTACATATTATCAATCACCTCAGATATGCAGATGACACCACCCTTATGGCAGAAAGTGAAGAGGACTAGAAAGCATCCTGATGAAAGTGAAAGAGGAGAGTGAAAAAGTTGGCTGAAAGCTCAACATTCAGAAAATGAAAATCATGGCATCTGGTTCCATCACTTCATGGCAAATAGAAGTGGAAACAGTATAAACAGTGTCAGACTTTATTTTTTTCGGGCTTCAAAATCACTGCAGATGGTGAATACAGCCATGAAATTAAAAGATATTTACTCCTTGAAAGAAAAGTTATGACCCACCTAGACAGCATATTAAAAAGCAGAGTCATTACTTTGCCAACAAGAGTCCATCTAGTCAAACTTATGGTTTTTCCAGTAGTCATGTTTGGATGTGAGAGTTGGACTATAAAGAAATCTGAGCACTGAAGAATTGAATTTTTGTAACTGTGGTGTTGCAGAACTCTTGAGAGTAGCTTGGACTGCAAAGAGTTCTAATCAGTCTATCCTGAATGAAATCAGTCCTAAATATTCACTGGAAAGATCAGTGCTGAAGCTGAAACTCCAATACTTTGGCCACCTTATGTGAAGAAGTGATTCACCGGAAAGGACTCTGAATATGGGAAAGATTGAAGGCGGATGAGAAGGGGATGACAGAGGATGAGATGGTTGGATGGTATCATCAACTCAATGGACATGTTCAGTTCAATTGAGTTCAGTTCAGTCACGCAGTCATGTCCAACTCTTTGCGACCCCATGAATCGCAGCACGCCAGGCCTCCCTGTCCATCACCAACTACTGGAGTTCACTCAGACTCACGTCCATCAGGTCCATGATGCCATCCAGAGATCTCATCCTCTGTCGTCCCCTTCTTCTCCTGCCCTCAATCCCTCCCAGAATCAGGGTCTTTTCCAATGAGTCAACTCTTCGCATGAGGTGGGCAAAGTACTGGAGCTTCAGTTTTAGCATCATTCCTTCCAAAGAAATCCCAGGGTTGATCTCCTTCAGAATGGACTGGTTGGATCTCCTTGCAGTCCAAGGGAC
>SJXQ01002411.1:9949-22922 GCA_006408695.1 Aepyceros melampus | reverse complement strand
ATCTGGAAGTTCACGGTTCACGTATTACTAAGGCTGGTTTGGAGAATTTTGAGTATTACTTTACTAGCATGTGAGATGAGTGCAATTGTGTGGTAGTTTGAGCATTCTTTGTCATTGCCTTTCTTTGGGATTGGAATGAAAACTGACCTTTTCCAGTCCTGTGGCCACTGCTGAGTTTTCCAAATTTGCTGGCATATTGAGTGCAGCACTTTCACAGCATCATCTTTCAGGATTTGAAATAGCTCAACTGGAATTCCATCACCTCCACTAGTTTTGTTTGTAGTGATGCTTTCTAAGGCCCACTTGACTTCACATTCCACGATGTCTGGCTCTAGGTGAGTGATCACACCATCATGATTATCTTGGTCATGAAGATTCTTTTGTACAGTTCTTCTGTGTAGGATACCCATTTAATTTTGAATTTCATATGAAGAATGAATAATTTTTAGTGTACGTATACCCTGGTGCAATATTTAGGCATGCTTACACTAAAAAATTTTAACTGTTCATCTGAAATTTGAAGTGAATTGAGCAGCCTGTACCTTTATTTTTATTTTTTTATTTTTTGGCCACACCCTGTGGCTTATGGGATCTTAGTTCCTTGCCCAGGGATTGAACCCAGGCCTGGGAAGTGAAAGTGCTGAGTCCTAACCACAGGATCTCCAGGGAACTCCCAAGGGCATCCTGCTTTGTTTTTTAAAATATTTATTTATTTGACTGTGCTTAGTCGTGGTATGTGGGATCCAGTTCCCTGACAAGGGATTGAATGTGGGCCCCCTGCACTGGGAGTGCAGAGTCTTAGCCATGGGACCAGCCGGGAAGTCCAGGCATCCTATATTTTAAACATACAACTATTGGGATTGACATTCTTGGAGAGCTCACTGCATGTGTCAGTTTTCTACTAACCACTTTAATACATGAATTCTTTTTCTCCTCACAGAAAGCCAGTGAGGCTGAGGATTGGTAACAACCTATATAGAGGCAAATATCCTCCAAAATCTATGGTGATGTTTATGAAGGAGCTCAATTAATATTTTGAAAGTTGAGATGGTTTTATGTAGAGTGGTATATACTTGTCTCTTCTTAAAAGCAATTTTAAAAATGCAGCAGTTAAAGACAATCTAATTCAGCAAAAATGCTAAAGAACCTGCCTGGCCTTCAAAGGAAAAGAGATGCTGTGAGATAAATTAATTCATTCCATTGACCTTCATCATTTGTGCAAGCTGTGATTCCGAGCCCTCTGGCAATAATGAATTAATGGGTTTACAGGACATTAATATCCCTGAACAGTGGAGGATAACCAGGGAATGTAGTGCTGAGTTAAAATGGAAAAGAGTTTTGTTAGGAGTTCTTTCAGCAGGGAGTAAAGTACTAATGTGGGAACTGAGCTTCAATTCAAACTAAGGATCACATTAAACACACATTAAGATGATTACAGAGAAGCTTATTGTAACCATTATTATTTCATTTTGTTTAAATGAATGGGGACTTAATAAGAACCATCAAGTGGGCCGCAGTGTCTAAAATCTTCTGTCTTCTTTCGCTAAGTTTACTGTGCTGAATAGGCTCCAAGACCAACAGGTCAGTTTTCCAACGAACGAAGGAAGCAATCAGCTTCAAAAAGAAAAACCCCATGACCTTCAGAAAAGGTCATGGAAGTTCCTCCTGTCCCTTCAATACCACCTCTGAGACATCTTTTGTTTCTGAGGGTGTGAGTACTAAGCCAGAGAGTGACTCCTTGTCACCTGAAATGAGGTTGGCAACAAAAACTCCAATATAATCCTCTTTCTCTCAGCATTTTCTCACCCACCCACCCCTTCAGCCCAGACCCCTTCATTCTTCAAAATTATTATTTATCTATTTTTGGCTGCACTGGGTCTTCATTGCTTCAGGCTTTCTCCAGTCATGGCAAGCAGGGTCTACGCTCTAGTTGCTATGCAAGGGCTTCTCCTTGTGGTGACTTTTGTTGCAGTGCAAGGGGTTCTAGGGTGAGTGGGCTTCAGTAGTTGTGACTCAAGGGGTTAGTTGCTGGAGGCACGTGGCATCTCTCCAGATCAGGGATGGAGCCCATGTCCCCTACATTGGCAGGTGAGTTCTTAACTACTGGACCACCAGAGAAGTCCATTGTTGTTTCTTTAATATTTATTTATTTGACTGCAACAAGTCTTAGTTGCAGCACACAGGATCATCAATCTTCCTTGTGTTGCACGGGATGTTTTAGCTGAGGCATGTAGGGTCTAGTTCCCCGACCAGGGATTGAACCCAGGCTCCCTGCATTGGAAGCACAGAGTCTTAGCCACTGGACCACAAGGGAAGTACCCCCGAGGACTTCTTTCTTAATGGAATTTCTCCAGCCATGATCTGAATGGAAGGGGGTGCTTTGATTTGAAGCTGGGTATGCTCAGTAAACATAAGGTTTTGTTTAGTGTGGTTACAGATGAATAAAAAGAGCTTTGCTTTATATAAATGTTAATCTCATTTTCTTTTCTAAAAGTTACTTTTCTTTGGATGGGTTCCAGTGGGTGGGGTTGAAATGATGGAGGGGGGGTAGGAGGTACCACCACTGCTGATGCCCTACTATTACTGAAAGGTATGCATGGGGGTCTGGTTGCTGACCGCTCAAAAGCCAGTAAACAGGCCAGGTTGATGGAAAGGAAATTTTGTTTTATTTCAGATGCTGGCAATTGGGATGGGGGAGGAGGAGGGAGAGAGTGGCAGACATCTGTCCAAAGACTGATTCCCCCAGCAACCCCCACAGGCAGAGGGTAAGAGCATTCATAGACAGATCTGATGGGTGGGGCGGAGGTTATATGCAGAAACAGCACAGTCATCTCTAGCAGTCATGTTCGACTGGTCATCAGTGGCCTGACTAGCGTCATCTTGGTTGCTTTACGTGCAGTTAATCTTCAGTTCCAGGGTGCACTTGTTCCCATTTCTTTTCGGCCAGCTCTTAGAATTGTGCAGCTCAAGTCCTGGGTATAGTCTAGTCATTACATAGTTAACTTCTCCACCTGGTGTTCTCGTATCTATAAGACAGCTCACAGTATATGGCTCAGAATACTATCTATAGCCCTTGAGAAAGAATTGAAGGTCCTTGACTATGCTTAATGACAACATTATTATTACTTAGTCTCCTTTGACTGTTTTTGTTTCAGCATTTCTTACTTCTCGGATTAAACGTGTTCTTTGATTCAAGTTTTCTACAGGCAAAAGGCAGACAGAAGACATGGTGGGGGGCAAGGATCAGAGAGTCCTGCTCTGTCTCACTACATGAATGTCCATAGGAGAGAAAGAATGGGTACTCTAGCGAAAAAGTTCCAGAGAGGAGGTTAGAAGGAAGAAGATACAAGCCTAGTTCCAACCACAGCCTTAATTTCTCCTCTTAGCAGAAATGATATGAAGGAATCCCATCATGAAATCATTGCATGTTAGCTCTAATGTGAAAAACCACACCTAAGAAATCTGTTTTGGACTTCCCTGGTGGGCCGGTGGTTAAGGATCCGCCTACCAATGCAGGGATGTGGGTTCAATACCTAGTCTGGGAAAATTCCACATGCCTCGGGGCAACTAAGCTGATGCAATGAGAAGCCCGTGTACCGCAAAGGAGAGTTGCCCCTGCCTGCCGCAACTAGAGAAACCCCATATGCAGCAACAAAGACCCAAAACGGCCAAAAATAAATAAATTCATATATGCATAAAAAGAATTCTGTCTCTATGACCTAGGCAACTCTTACTCCCTTGACACTGGCACCAGTTATCTGAAAGTGCTTGGTTCCATACGATCGTTTTCAGACCCTCTTAACGTTATACGGATGGATATGAGAGCTGGACTATAAAGAAAACTGAGTGTCTAAGAATTGATGCTTTTGAACTGTGGTGTTGGAGAAGACTCTTGAGAGTCCCTTGGACTGCAAGGCAATCCAGCCAGTCCATCCTAAAGGAAATCAATCCTGAATATTCATTGGAAGGACTGATACTGAAGCTGAAGCGCCAATACTTTGGCCACCTCATGAGAAGAACTGACTCATTTGAAAAGACCCTGATGCTGGGAAAGACTGAAGGCAGGAGGAGAAGGACAGAGGATGAGATGGTTGGATGACATCATCAACTCAATGGACATGAGTTTGAGTAAACTCCAGGAGTTGGTGATGGATAGCGAGGCCTGGCGTGCTGCAGCCCGTGGGGTTGCAAAGAGTCTGAACGTTGTTGTTGTTGTTCAGTTGCTCAGTCGTATCTAACTCTTTTGCGTCCCCATGGACGGCAGCCTGCCAAGCTCCTCTGTCCATAGAATTCTCCACACAAGAATACTAGAGTGGGTTGCCATTTCCTTCTCCAGGGAATCTTCCTGACCCAGGAATCGAACTCATGTCTCCTGCATTGGCAGAGGGATTCTTTACCACTGAGCCACCAGGGAAGCTGGTGGCTTAGTTTGGGCTGGAAGTAAAACAAAGTGCTAAGGTGAGATTGTATCCATCCCTTGCTCTTGTTGAGAAGTTTGGAACACTTTCCACTTTCCATCCTGCCCTCAAGAGAATATGAAAATGGGGCCATGGATTTCTTAATAGGGATGGTAGACATCAGAGAGTTCACCTGAGACTTGGTACTTTGTATTATTTGAAAGAAATATTTTAAATAGAGGGTTTCTCTGGCACAGGAACTGTTTTCACCAGCTTTGTTTTCAGTGACTATTCTGCCCACGTTGGTGTGGAATAATAGGGCAGCCAATTAAATTTATATCAATAATTTTTCATTGTTAAGCTTTGGGGAAAGCAATACCTTTTTAGTTCTCCTAAAATATGTCAAGAAGAGATTTTTAAAAATCTGAAATTATGAAAAATCCAACACTAGAGGCAGCTTTAATGATAGTGCATATTCAAATATGCAATTAAGAATTTCCATATAAAAGGTGGAATTCATTTCAGAGAGTTCTCTTCTCCAATTATGCTTTTTTGAACCTCTGAAACTTCAATTACTTTCAGAAAAAGGTATGACTCTACTAACATGTGAAAGAAATAATTAATTAGTGGATAATGGTTTAAAGATGATGTTAGTGTTCTGAATGATCCAATCAGGAGAGAGAAATCACACTGTAATTAGAACAGGGAAAGTTTGATACACTCGATTTTTATTACTCGAATTAGTTACAGTCTATAAAGTTGCTTTAAGCACTAAACTAGCAAATGCTAATCCTTCCTCCTAGAGGAATTACAGGGTTAGGCTCCTTTCAGCCTCTGGTCACATTTCATCAATTGATCAATACAAAGCCTTGCTTTGTGTTTTTGTTGAAACACAAAGGACACTTAATTGAATATGCATTGTGGATATGTTAACACTGAACTCTCAACCCAATAGCTTTATAACTCTTGCCTGAACAAACCTAGGTATTCTCTACAGAGGGCACATCATGGCCTTTTTGCATTTAGGAATACTAACTAGACAGCGCTGTAGAACTAAAGTCAGCCATTTAAAACAGTGAAATTCCTACGAAAAAGCATACAAATGTAGGAATCACTGTGAAAAGGACACTTGCAGTAGGAGAGACAACAAAAAGGTCAAGCATCGCCTTGTTTGACTGTAGCCGGGAACATGCAAGTTAGAGGATCCAGTTTTTGCTTCTCTGAGCACATGCATGTCTTCAAATGATAGCAAAAGCATCAAGAGTATTGGTTGTGGGGCTTCCAAACAAATTTTAGCAAGTAGGTGAATTTGCAAATATAGAATCACCAAATAATGACTATCGACTGTATAAATTGTTAATGGTAAATTCAAATGATGAGGGATTGAATACAAGAGAACTCTAAAGAATACAGAAATAGCAGATATAAGGAAGCACTGTAGACTAAAGTCAGCCATTTAAAACAGTGAAATTCCTACCAAAAAGCATACAAATGTAGGAATCACTGTGAAAAGGACACTTGCAGTAGGAGAGACAACAAAAAGGTCAAGCATCGCCTTGTTTGACTGTAGCCGGGAACATGCAAGTTAGAGGATCCAGTTTTTGCTTCTCTGAGCACATGCATGTCTTCAAATGATAGCAAAAGCATCAAGAGTATTGGTTGTGGGGCTTCCAAACAAATTTTAGCAAGTAGGTGAATTTGCAAATATAGAATCACCAAATAATGACTATCGACTGTATAAATTGTTAATGGTAAATTCAAATGATGAGGGACTGAATACAAGAGAACTCTAAAGAATACAGAAATAGCAGATATAAGGACCAGCCACTACTCCTAGGACTGAGATAAAACACCCAAGAAGAACCCTCCCTACCCTTTAGGGCTGAAATCCTGATCTTATTGGGAGGGCACTCTCCCAATAAGTCACTGAATGGCAGAGAAGTCAGCTGCTCTAAGGACCTGCCAGCCAATGGAATTTGCTGGAGATCTGCCTTCTAGGGTGAACTGTGTGGGACCTCATTGGAGGTTTGTTGTTTAGCTGCTCAGTCCTGTCTGAATCTTTGCAACCCCTTGGACTGTAGACTGCCAGGCTCCTCTGTCCACGGAATTTTCCAGGTGAGAATACTGGAGTGGGTTGCCATTTCCCTTCTCCAGAGGATCTTCCTGACCCAGGGATGGAACCCATGTCTCCTGCATTGCAGGCAGATTCTTTACTACTGAGCCACCAGGAAAACCACCAGAGTGAGTACCAGGGTGTGATACAGTGATCTTCTTGCTGCTGCTAAATCACTTCAGTTGTGTCCGACTCTGTGCGACCCCATAGACGGCAGCCTGTCAGGCTCCCCCATCCCTGGGATTCTCCAGGCAAGAACTCTGGAGTGGGCTGAGCATTTTAAAAAGTTATTTATGTAATCTGGCTGTGCAGCATATGGGATCTTAGTTCCCCAACCAGAGACTGAACCCACCCCCTTCATTGGATGAGTGGAGTCTTAATCACAGACCTCCAGGGAAGTCCCAATGATATAGTGATTTATAATAAGAAATATTTATTTGCTCTGTGTCCCATTTCTGGCACAGAGCTCCTGAAATGCTTGGATTTTCTGAGCGATAAGAGCAATGGGAGCATCACTTTGTTATAATATTTGGTCTACAGTTTTGTACTCTGCCTGAAATAGCTTCTGAGTCCTCAAACTGAAAGGAGGAGTGTCTAGTTATTTGCAACAAGTTTAAGTGTTAGTCGCTCAGTCGTGCCTGACTCTTTGCGACCCCATGGACTGCAGTCCACCAGGCTCCTCTGTCCATGAGATTTTCCAGGCAAGGATACTGGAATGGGTTGCCATTTCCTTGCAACAAGCCCCTTTCAACTACAACTGAGTTTATGTTAATGAGGCAACTTTTGGACTGCCTTTAAGGCCAGACTTGTTGCCAGGGGAAACCAATTGTGACATTAGAGGGTTGGGACTTTTAGTCCAGCTCCCACCTCCAGGGAGGGGGACTGAGGACTGGATATTGAAGTAATCACCAGTGATTTAATCAACTGTGCCTTTGTAATGGTGCTTCCATAAAATCCCGAGAGGATGGGATTCAGAGAGCTTTCGGGTTGGTGGACATGTGGCGATCTAGGGAAGAGGGTCGCCCCTCCCAGGGCATGGAAGCTTCAAGCTCTGTCCCACATACCCTGCCCTATGAGCCTTTTCCATCTGGCTATTCCTGAGCTATGACAAACCTAGATGGCATATTAAAAAGCAGAGACATTACTTTGCCAACCAAGGTCCATCTACTCAAAGCTATGGTTTTTCCAGTAGTCATGTATGGATATGAGAGTTGGACCATAAAAAAAGCTGAGCACTGAAGAATTGATGTTTTTGAACTGTGGTGTTGGAGAAGACTCTTGAGAGTCCCTTGGATGGCAAGGAGATCCAACCAGTCCATTCTGAAGGAGATCAGTCCTGGGTGTTCTTTGGAAGGACTGATGCTAAAGCTGAACTCCAATCCTTTGTCCACCTGCTGCGAAGAACTGACTCATTGGAAAAGACCTTGACGCTGGGCAAAACTGAAGGCAGGTGGAGAAGGGGACAACAGAGGATAAGATGGTTGGATGATATCACCGACTCAGTGAACATGAATTTGAGTAGGCTCCAGGAATTGGTGATGGACAGGGAAGCCTGAAATGTTGCAGTCCATGGGGTTGCAAAGAGTTGGATGTGACTGAGTGACTGAACTGAACTGATTCCTGAATTATATCCTTTTATAATAAACTGGTAACCTAGTAAGTAAAATGTTTCTCTGAGTTCTAGCAAATTAATCAGATCCAAGGAGGAGGTCGGAGAAGGCAATGGCACCCCACTCCAGTACTCTTGCCTGGAAAATCCCATGGGTAGAGGAGCTTGGTAGGCTTTAGTCCATGGGGTCGCTAAGAGTCGGATACAACTGAGCTACTTCACTTTCATCTTTCACTTTCCTGCATTGGAGAAGGAAATGGCAAACCACTCCCGTGTTCTTGCCTGGAGAACCTCAGGGACAGGGAGCCTGCTGGGCTGCTGTCTATGGGGTTGCACAGAGTCGGACACGACTGAAGTGACTTAGCAGTAGCAGCAAGGAGGAGGTTGTGAGAAACTCCGATTTATATCCAGTTGGTCAGGAACACAGGGAAACAACCTGCATTCGTGGTTGGCGTCTGAAGTGGGAGGAAGTCTTGTGGGACTGAAGCCTTAACCTACGGGATCTGATACTCGCCAGGTAGTGTCAGAATTAAATTATTGGACATCACACCCAGCTGATGTCACAGAACCGCTAGGTGAGTGGAAAACCCTTACATCTGGTAGAAGTGGAGTCGTGTTGTATCAACAGTAAAGTGTCGAGAGTAGAGGAGACACAGGAGTGAGGTTTTCCTTATATCTAAGGAAAGCTGCTCCCAGCCCTAGAGTAAGGCCACCAGCAAGAACCTGGAAGCAAAACTCTTTCTTCCTGTAATGTCTTTCCAGCGCCCTCTACTGACAAAATGTAAATAACGGTGTGCCAAGCTGTCAAAGGAGACATATTTATAAAGGGCCCAGATCCATCTTTGCAAACCAGGCAAAACGAATGGATTTGGAGCAAGGAGATTATAAATTAACAAATAGCACAAATATCTGGGCTTCCCTCATAGCTCAGTCGGAGAAGGCAATGGCACTCCATTCCAGTACTCTTGTCTGCAAAATCCCATGGATGGAGGAGCCTGGTGGGCTGCAGTCCATGGGGTCGCTAAGAGTCAGACACAACTGAGTGACTTCACTTTCACTTTTCACTTTCATGCACTGGAGAAGGAAATGGCAACCCACTCCCGTGTTCTTGCCTGGAGAATCTCAGGGACAGGGAGCCTGCTGGGCTGCCGTCTACGGGGCTGCACAGAGTCGGACACGACTGAAGCAACTTAGCAGCAGCAGTAGCAGCATAGCTCAGTGGGTAAGGAATCTGCCTTCAATGCAGGAGACCAGGGATTGATTCCTGGGTCGGGAAGATCCTCTAGAGAAAGAAATGGCAACCCAATCAGGTAGTCTTGCCTGAAGAATTCCATGGACAGAGGAGCCTGGAGGGCTACAGTCCATGAGAACGAAAGAGTCGGACACAACTTAGTGACTAAACCACCACCACCACCACAAGTACTATTTAATGTTCTCCTTTTAAGTGACTCTACATGTGTGGAAAACAAATCAAATTAAGAAAATTAACATTCTACAGCTAAGCAGTTTCCGATTTTAATTAATTTTAATAACCTTTTCCATGTATCCATATGTTGCTGCTGTTGTTTAGTTGCTAAGTCATGTCCAAGTCTTTTTCAACTCCATGGACTGTAGACCACCAGGCTCCTTTGTCCATGGGATTTCCCAGGCAAGAATCCTGGAGTGGGTTGCCATTTCCTTCTCCAAGGGATCTGTACAACCTAGGGATCAAATCCACATCTCTCACGTCTCCTGCATTAGCAAGTGGTTTTTTTTTTTTTTTTTTTTTTACCACTGAGCCACCAGGGAAGCCCATGTATTCATATATTTTCCTTAAAAAAATAGGTTTGTAATATACACGATATTTTCTTAGATATCTTTTTGAGGCAACATATCATCTCTCCATGTCAATAAGTAGGTTATCTACATCATTGTTTGGAAAGGTGTGTTTTGACCAAGTTTACCATAATGACCAATTTTTAATTATATTATCGAATATATAGATTGTTTAAAATATCTCATCATTATAAACAATGCTGATATGACATTCTTATAGCTAAACCTTTAACTTAATGATTTTTTAGTTTAAATTTCTGGGAGCAGAATTTGGGGGACAAAAGATATGTATATTTTAGGTTTTTCTGTTGTTATTACTGAATTGCAAACTGCACTCAGTTGAATGTAACTGAAATCTATAAAAGGTGTCATAACAATTTGAAATTCAAGCAGCAATGCATGAGAGTATTTCTTCTACTTTAAGTAACAGCAGATTAACATTATTAGCAAAAAAAAATCCCACTTAATTTGACAGGCAAAAATCTCACTTGATTTTTGCACTTTTTAATCACTAGTAATGTTGACACTTTCATATGTATCAATATCTACACGTGTTTTTCTTTTTTTATATTGTCTGTTAATGTCATTGTTCATTATTCTTTTGGGGTATACAACGAAAGAGTCAGACATGACTTAGTGACTGAACAACAATAACAAATGTTCAGGAAGACTGAATTCTTTCATAAAATATAAATCTGAGACACATGAAAGGTAAAATTACCATTTTATACTATTTCACCTTTTTACAATGTCACCTAAAATTTCAATATACTCTAAAATCCTACTTAGAACATCTTAAACAAAAAGAAAAGAACATCTTAAATGTATCTTTTAACATAGTTTAAAATCTTAGTAAAGGGACTTCCCTGGTGGTCCAGTGGCCAGAATTCCATGCTCCCAATGCAGGGGACCCAGGTTGGATCCCTGATCAGGGAACTAGACCCCACGTGCTGCAATTAAAGAGTTCATATGCTGCAGGTGAAGATCCCAAGTGCTGCAACCAAGACCCGGCATGTCAAAATAAATAAATAAATATATTTTTTAAAAGATTAAATACAATGTTAGTAAATTTTTTTTTCATATGGCTGCATCAATGTTAAAATATCTGCTTCAAATTTTCTAAGACTTCATGCCCAATGCTTCTCCAGTGATAATTAGCTGATGGTCAAATGTGAAATTCCAGAGATGCTCAAACATTAAAGAAAAGTTCTTTAAGTAAGAGAAACGCTTGGAAATGTCTTCCTCGGGGTCTTAACTATTAGTAAACTGTTGGTAGTAGTAAGTTGGTTTTGCTTAATTTTCTTCTATTTCCAGCTAGTTATCACTGAATAGGTATTTCCAATGTTTTAAAACAAAGATTTCAAGTTTACAGCCTGAGGCATAAATTCATTTTTACTTTCTTTTATGATACCTAAAACAAATATATTATAGAGCCATTTGTTACTATCCCATTCCTAAAGAATGTTAAGATCCACAAATGCAGAGACTTAATCCCTTGGACTGTAAGGAGATCCAACTAGTCCATTCTGAAGGAGATCAGCCCTGGGTGTTCTTTGGAAGGAATGATGCTAAAGCTGAAACTCCAGTACTCTGGCCACCTCATGCGAAGAGTTGACTCATTGGAAAAGACTCTGATGATGGGAGGGATTGGAGGCAGGAGGAGAAGGGGATGACAGATGAGATGGCTGGATGGCATCACTGACTCGATGGATTTGAGTCTGAGTGAACTCCGGGAGTTGGTGACGGACAGGGAGGCCTGGCGTGCTGCAATTCATGGGGTTGCAAAGAGTCAGACACGACTGAGTGACTGAACTGAACTGAATCTCTTTTAAGGACTTCCTGGTGGTACAGTGGATAAGAATCTACCCACCAATGCAGGGGACACGGGTTTGACCCCTGGTCCAAGAAGATTCCACATGCCCCAGAATAACTACACCCATGCTCCACAACTACAAAGCCCAAGAGCTGCAACTACTGAAGGCCCTGTGCCTGCAGCCTGCGCTCCACAAGAGAGACCCCTACTTGCTGCAACTAGAAAAACCCACTCACAGCAATGAAGACCAAATGCAACCAAAAATAAATATATTTTTAAAACTATCTTTCAATCATTGTATTCCTGATTCCTGCAATACTGCCTGGCATATAGTGGACTCTCAGAAAATATTTGTTGAATCAAGGCATTTAGTAACTACTCATTGAACACCCACTCCATCCTAGACATTGGCCTGCCCAGACTTGGGAGGTAAAAATCGCCACTTGGAAGATGAAGTGTCTTTAAGCTCCAAGGGACAGTGAAAGACAGGGAAGCCTGGCAAGCTGCAGTACATGGGGTGCAAAGAGTTGGATGCAACTTAGAAACTGAGCAATAAATAAACCCATTAAAACCAGATTGAAAATAACGGAAATATCTAGAAATAAAATCCGCACATCATGCCATATAGAGTCATCATTCATTTATTCATCCATTCATTACACAACTCTTTTTAGAGCTTACCTGCTAGTCCTTAGGGACAAAATAAGATTAAGACAGACTCCATCTTTACCGAAATTGCATTCATAGTCTATCAGGGGAGACAGGCATTAAACAACTAATTAATTACAGTTACGCTAAGTACATTGAAGGAGACACATAGGTGCCTATAAGTACTGACGACATTGCCCGAAGAATGACAGTTGAGACCAAAGAGGCTCTGGAAAGGGTAATACCACACCTTTGGGCCATGTGAAGGACACACGCTTTATTCTAGCAGCAAGGAAGGCTTATAAGCAGAGGATCCAGTTTCTCTGTTTAACAGAGAACAGAGTTGTTAACAGAGAACTTGATTGTTACTGATGGCAAGTTTGAGTACCTGCTGCACAGTGAGGCCAAACAAACATCAACTTCAGAGTTTAGATCAGAGAAAAAAAAGTCTATTGCAGGGCCAAGCTTGGAGACCAGGGGGCTCATGTCCTCCCTCAAAACCTGAGTTCCCCAAAGGGTTCAGGGAAACCCCCACCCCTATTCCCCTCACCCCCTCACCCACACCATCCCTCCCCACC